>JBBDGP010001707.1:1055000-1219037 GCA_037952835.1 Lithobates septentrionalis | reverse complement strand
GTTGGAGAAGGCCCATTAACATGGGACAAGGTGCTTTGGGTGGGGGTAGAGCCCTCCTGCCCCAAAGCACCCCCCCCCCGTGTTGAGGGTATGTGGCCTGATATGGTTCGGGGGGGGGGGGGGTGCTCGCTTGTATGCTGGCCATTGCAACTGCGAGTCAACTTAAATGTGATTTGACTTGTTTTCTTTTTTCTTTAGAAATGTCATTTTTGCTGCAGCATGTTCTATGCATGCTACAGATGTGCCACTTTACAGGCAGATTAAGGGGACCCCCCCCCGTGATGTACATCGTTTTTTGGGAAGGGGGGGTGGGGTGTCCCTCAATGGCAGTTTAGAAACGTGGTCACCCTGGCTTGCTATCCTACATTAAAAAATAAAATAAAGCATGCTGTACCCCACAGCGACCCCCCCCCCCCCCCAGTGATCTTTGATCTCCTCCGTGTTGTTCCGGTGGATCTCCACCTCTCCAGGGTTGCCGACCTGGACTGTAGAGGGTAGAGAGCTATTTCCATCCTGGGATGCCTGGAATTGACAATACATAGAACATACGTTTACTAGGTTTGTTTCTATGGTGAACATATAAATGCATTACTTTTACTATTACTTGCATCTGTACATCCAGTGCGCTTTATTTATGCCTTGTAGTTCATTTGCACAAGGGCCAGGCCCACATGGGAGAGAAGGATAGTAACCCCAGTCCCTGAGGGTCAATCTTAGGGCCGGTACCCTATCACACGTGAGGGGAAGGTTACTGACCTTGGATCCTGGATGCCAATAGCTGGGCAGGAACCCATCACCTGGGGGGAGAAGTTATTGGCCCTAGGGTCGGGAACCCGATCACATGGAGGGGGGGGGGGGAATATTAACCCCAACCATAGGGGGTCAATCGCCAGGCCGGTATCCCATCACATTGGAGAGGTTATTGAACCCAACCCCTGGGAGTCCAATTTTTGGGCCAGAACCTTGTAACATGGGGTCCAATCAATTGGGCCGGAACCCTGTCACACAAGGAGAGAAGGTCATTGACCCTGGTTGCTGAGCAGGAGCCCCGTCACACTGGGGGGGGGGGGAGAGGTTATTGACCTTGGCCCCCAGCAATAACCTTTCCCCCTCCCATTGTGAACAGGAGCCCCGTCACACTGGGGGGGGGGGGGGGGGGGGGGAGTTATTGACCCTGACGGCCAATCGACAGACAGGGACCTCATCACTCAGGTGAAGGTTATGAACCTCCGGGCCCGTGGGCCAATCGCTTGGCTGGAACACTGTCACTTGTGGGGAGAAGGATAATAACCCCAGCCCCTGGGCCCCTGGGGGCCAATCATTGGGCCGGCACCCCATCACATGAGGGGAAATGGTCACTGCCCCCGACTTCTGGAGGCCAATAGCTGGGCCAAAACAAATCAACATAGGGGGAGAAGTTACTGATCCCGGCCCCCCCAAGCTCAGAAACCCCCATTACTAGGAGGAGAAGGTTACTTATTTTGGTTCCAAGAAGAGGAGTGGAGTGGAGTGGAGTGGAGTGTGGGGACATGCTGAGACATGTAGTTCCTCCATCGGGAAGAGCAGATCTCTATCAGAGAGGCACATAATCTGACAAGCCGACCCTCTCGTGTGATCGGTGGGAGCCGAACGCTGAATATATACAGTCCCGCCCCCTGAGGCGGCGTCCTGATTGGTTTAGGAGTTCCAGGTTGGTGAGTTCCGCCTCTCGGAGGCACGTGGAAGTGACGTCATCTCCCGGGACCAGGAAGTAAACATGGCCAGGAATGAGGAGAAGCAGCTGGGGAGACTGAACCGAGTGTGGCTGCAGAGAGAGAGGGAAGGTGAGAGGAAGAGGGGGGAGTACAGGGGGTATAATGAGAGGGGGGGGGGAGTATAATGAGAGGAGGAGGGGTATAATGAGAGGAGGGGGGGGGAGTACAGGGGGGTATAATGAGAGGAGGGGGAGAGTACAGGGGGGTATAATGAGAGGAGGGGGGAGTACAGGGGGTATAATGGGAGGAGGGGGGGAGTACAGGGGGTATAATGAGAGGAGGGGGGAGTACAGGGGGGGGTATAATGAGAGGAGGGAGTACAGGGGGGGGGGTATAATGAGAGGGGGGGGGGTATAATGAGAGGAGGGGGGAGTACAGGGGGGTATAATGTGAGGAGGGGGGGAGTACAGGGGGTATAATGAGAGGAGGGGGGAGTACAGGGGGTATAATGAGAGGAGGGGGGAGTACAGGGGGTATAATGAGAGGAGGAGGGGGGAGTACAGGGGTATAATGAGAGGAGGGGGGGGGGAGTACAGGGGGTATAATGAGAGGAGGGGGGAGTACAGGGGTATAATGAGAGGAGGGGGGAGTACAGGGGGTATAATGGGAGGGGGGGGAGTACAGGGGGGTATAATGAGAGGAGGGGGGGGGAGTACAGGGGGGTATAATGAGAGGAGGGGGGGGAGTACAGGGGGGTATAATGAGAGGAGGGGGGGAGTACAGGGGGGTATAATGAGAGGAGGGGGGAGTACAGGGGGTATGAGAGGAGGGGGGGAGTACAGGGGGTATAATGAGAGGAGGGGGGGAGTACAGGGGGTATAATGAGAGGAGGGGGGAGTACAGGGGGGGGTATAATGAGAGGAGGGAGTACAGGGGGGGGGTATAATGAGAGGAGGGGGGGAGTACAGGGGGGTATAATGTGAGGAGGGGGGAGTACAGGGGGTATAATGAGAGGAGGGGGGAGTACAGGGGGTATAATGAGAGGAGGGGGGAGTACAGGGGTATAATGAGAGGAGGGGGGGGAGTACAGGGGTATAATGAGAGGAGGGGGGAGTACAGGGGGTATAATGAGAGGAGGGGGGAGTACAGGGGGTATAATGGGAGGGGGGGGAGTACAGGGGGGTATAATGAGAGGAGGGGGGAGTACAGGGGGGTATAATGAGAGGAGGGGGGGGAGTACAGGGGGGTATAATGAGAGGAGGGGGGGGAGTACAGGGGGGTATAATGAGAGGAGGGGGGGGAGTACAGGGGGGTATAATGAGAGGAGGGGGGGAGTACAGGGGGTATAATGAGAGGAGGGGGGGAGTACAGGGGGTATAATGAGAGGAGGGGGGGAGTACAGGGGGTATAATGAGAGGAGGGGGGGAGTACAGGGGGTATAATGAGAGGAGGGGGGGAGTACAGGGGGTATAATGAGAAGAGGGGGGAGTACAGGGGGTATAATGAGAGGAGGGGGAGTACAGGGGGGTATAATGAGAGGAGGGGGGGAGTACAGGGGGTATAATGGGAGGAGTACGGGGGGGTATAATGAAAGGAGGAGGGGGGAGGAGTACGGGGGGTTATAATGAAAGGAGGAGGGGGAGGAGTACGGGGGGTTATAATGAAAGGAGGAGGGGGGAGGAGTACGGGGGTATAATGAAAGGAGGAGGGGGAGGAGTACGGGGGGTATAATGAAAGGAGGAGGGGGAGGAGTACGGGTGGGGTATAATGAAAAGAGGAGGGGGGAGGAGTACAGGGGGGTATAATGAAAAGAGGAGGGGGAGGAGTACAGGGGGGTATAATGAAAAGAGGGAGGGGGGAGGAGTACAGGGGGGTATAATGAAAAGAGGAGGGGGGAGGAGTACAGGGGGGTATAATGAAAGAGGAGCGGGGGAGGAGTACAGGGGGGTATAATGAAAAGAGGAGCGGGGAGGAGTACAGGGGGGTATAATGAAAAGAGGAGCGGGGAGGAGTACAGGGGGGTATAATGAAAAGAGGAGGGGGGAGGAGTACAGGGGGGTATAATGAAAAGAGGAGGGGGGAGGAGTACAGGGGGGTATAATGAAAAGAGGAGGGGGGAGGAGTACAGGGGGGTATAATGAAAAGAGGAGGGGGGAGGAGTACAGGGGGGTATAATGAGAGGAGGGGGGGGAGTACAGGGGGTATAATGAGAGGAGGGGGGGAGTACAGGGGGTATAATGAGAGGAGGGGGGGAGTACAGGGGGTATAATGTGAGGAGGGGGGGAGTACAGGGGGGTATAATGAGAGGAGGGGGGAGTACAGGGGGTATAATGAGAAGAGGGGGGGAGTACAGGGGGTATAATGAGAGGAGGGGGGGAGTACAGGGGGTATAATGAGAGGAGGGGGGGAGTACAGGGGTATAATGAGAGGAGGGGGGAGTACAGGGGGTATAATGAGAGGAGGGGGGAGTACAGGGGGTATAATGAGAAGAGGGGGGGAGTACAGGGGGGTATAATGAGAGGAGGGGGGAATACAGGGGGGTATAATGAGAGGAGGGGGGGAGTACAGGGGGGTATAATGAGAGGAGGGGGGAGTACATGGGGTATAATGGGAGGAGTACGGGGGGTATAATGAAAGGAGGAGGGGGGGAGTACAGGGGGGTATAATGAGAGGAGGGGGGGGGGAGTACAGGGGGTATAATGGGAGGAGTCACGGGGGGTTATAATGAAAGGAGGAGGGGGGAGGAGTACGGGGGGTTATAATGAAAGGAGGAGGGGGGAGGAGTACGGGGGGTATAATGAAAGGAGGAGGGGGGAGGAGTACGGGGGGTATAATGAAAGGAGGAGGGGGAGGAGTACGGGGGTATAATGAAAAGGAGGAGGGGGAGGAGTACGGGTGGGGTATAATGAAAAGAGGAGGGGGGAGGAGTACAGGGGGGTATAATGAAAAGAGGAGGGGGGAAGGAGTACAGGGGGGTATAATGAAAAGAGGAGGGGGGAGGAGTACAGGGGGGTATAATGAAAAGAGGAGGGGGGAGGAGTACAGGGGGGTATAATGAAAAGAGGAGGGGGGGAGGAGTACAGGGGGGTATAATGAAAAGAGGAGGGGGGAGGAGTACAGGGGGGTATAATGAAAAGAGGAGGGGGGAGGAGTACAGGGGGGTATAATGAAAAGAGGAGGGGGGAGGAGTACAGGGGGGTATAATGAAAAGAGGAGAGGGGAGGAGTACAGGGGGGTATAATGAAAAGAGGAGGGGGGAGGAGTACAGGGGGGTATAATGAAAAGAGGAGGGGGGAGAGTACAGGGGGGTATAATGAAAAGAGGAGGGGGGAGGAGTACAGGGGGGTATAATGAAAAGAGGAGGGGGGAGGAGTACAGGGGGGTATAATGAAAAGAGGAGGGGGGAGGAGTACAGGGGGGTATATGAAAGAGGAGGGGGGAGGAGTACAGGGGGGTATAATGAAAAGAGGGAGGGGGGGAGGAGTACAGGGGGGTATAATGAAAAGGAGGGGGGAGGAGTACAGGGGGTATAATGAAAAGAGGAGGGGGGAGGAGTACAGGGGGGTATAATGAAAGGAGGAGGGAGGGGAGTACAAGGGGGTATAATGAGAGGAGGGGGGAGTACAGGGTGGAATACATGAGAAGAGGGTGAGTACGGGGGGTATAATGAAAGGAGGAGGGGGGTACAGGGGGTATAATGACAGGGGGGGGGGGGAGTACAGGGGGGTATAATAGGTGGAGGGGGAAGTACAGGGGGGTGTAATGAAAGGAGGGGGGTAAAGGGGGTATAATGGGAGGAGTACGGGGGGGGTATAATGAAAGGAGGAGGGGGGAGAGTAAGGGGGGGGGGGTATAATGAAAGGAGGAGGGGGAGGAGTACGGGGGGTTATAATTAAAGGAGAGGGGGGAGGAGTACGGGGGGTTATAATGAAAGGAGGAGGGGGGAGGGAGTAGGGGGGTTATAATGAAAGGAGGAGGGGGGAGGAGTACGGGGGGTTATAATGAAAGGAGGAGGGGGGAGGAGTACGGGGGTTTTAATGAAAGGAGGAGGGGGGAGGAGTAACGGGGGTAATGAAAGGAGGAGGGGGGGAGGAGTACGGGGGGTTTATTAAAGGAGGGGGAGGAGTACCGGGGGGTATAATGAAAGGAGGAGGGGGAGGAGTACAGGGGGGTATAATGAAAAGAGGAGGAGGAGGGGGGAGGAGTACAGGGGGGTAAATGAAAAGAGGAGGGGGGAGGAGTACAGGGGGGTATAATGAAATGAGGAGGGGAGGGGGGAGAGTACAGGGGGGTATAATGAAAAGAGGAGGGGGGAGAAGTACAGGGGGGTATAATGAAAAGAGGAGGGGGGGGGAGAGTACGGGGGGTATAATGAAAAGAGGAGGGGGAGCAGTACAGGGGGGTATAATGAAAATAGGAGGGGGGAGCAGTACAGGGGGTATAATGAAAATAGGAGGGGGGAGGAGTACAGGGGGGTATAAATGAAAAGAGGAGGGGGGAGGAGTACAGGGGGGTATAATGAAAAGAGGAGGGGGGAGGAGTACAGGGGGTATAATGAAAAGAGGAGGGGGGAGGAGTACAGGGGGGTATAATGAAAAGAGGAGGGGGGAGGAGTACAGGGGGGTATAATGAAAGGAGGACGGGGGGGGGGAGTACAGGGGGGTATAATGAAGGAGGAGGGGAGGAGTACAAGGGGGTATAATGAAAGGGGGGGTATAATGAGAGGAGGGGGGAGTACAGGGTGGTATAATGAGAAGATGGTGAGTACGGGGGGGTATATAATGAAAGGAGGAGGGAGGTACAGGGGGTATAATGACAGGGGGAGGGGGGAGTACAGGGGGGTATAATACAAGGTGGAGGGGGAAGTACAGGGGAGTGTAATGAAAGGAGGGGGTGGAGTACAGGGGGGTATAATCAAAGGAGGGGGTTAAATGGGTATAATGGGAGGAGGAGGTATAATGAGAGGAGGGGGCAGTAAAGGGTGCTTTATCGAGAGGGGGGGAGTACAGGGGGGTATAATGAGAGGAGGGGGTACAGGGGGTATAATGAGAGGAGGGGGGTATAATGAGAGGAGAGGGGTACAGGGGGGGTATAATGAGAGGAGGGGGGAGTACAGGGGCTTTATCAAGAGGGGAGGGTACAGGGGGTATAATAGGAGGAGGGGGGTATAATAGGAGGAGGGAGGGTATAATGAAGGGAGGAGGAGGGGGGGTATAATAGGAGGAGGGGGGTATAATGAAAGGAAGAAGGGAGGAGGAGGGGGTATAATAGGAGGAGGGGGGTATAATGAAAGGAGGAAGGGGGGTATAATGAGAGGAGGAGGAGTACAGGGGGTATAATGAGAGGAGGAAGGGGGGGGGGGGATACAGGGGGGTATAATGAAAGGAGGATGGGGAGGTATAATGAAAGGAGGGGGGTATAATCCAAAGGAGGAGGGGGAGTACAGGGGGTATAATGAAAGGAGGATGGGGAGGAGTACAGGGGGGTATTAATGAAAGGAGGGGGAGTACAGGGGGGTATAATGAAAGGAGGAGGGGGGAGTACAGGGGGGGTATAATGAATGGAGGAGGGGGGATGTACAGGGGGTATAATGAAAGGAGGAGGGGGGAGGAGTACAAAGGGGTATAATGAAAGGGGGGGGTATATGAGAGGAGGGGGGAGTACAGGGTGGTATAATGAGAAGATGGTGAGTACGGGGGGTATAATGAAAGGAGGAGGGGGTACAGGGGGTATAATGACAGGTGGAGGGGAGAGTACAGGGGGGTATAATACAAGGTGGAGGGGGAAGTACAGGGAGTGTAATGAAAGGAGGGGGTGGAGTACAGGGGGGTATAATCAAAGGAGGGGGTTAAATGGGTATAATGGGAGGAGGAGGTATAATGAGAGGAGGGGGCAGTAAAGGGTGCTTTATCGAGGGGGGGGGAGTACAGGGGGGTATAATGAGAGGAGGGGGGTATAATGAGAGGAGAGGGGTACAGGGGGGGTATAATGAGAGGAGGGGGGAGTACAGGGGGCTTTATCAAGAGGGGAGGGTACAGGGGGTATAATAGGAGGAGGGGGGGTATAATGAAGGGAGGAGGAGGGGGGGTATAATAGGAGGAGGGGGGTATAATGAAAGGAAGAAGGGAGGAGGAGGGGGTATAATAGGAGGAGGGGGGTATAATGAGAGGAGGAAAGGGGGGGGGGATACAGGGGGGGTATAATGAAAGGAGGATGGGGAGGTATAATGAAAGGAGGGGGGTTACAGGGGGGTATAATCCAAAGGAGGAGGGGGGAGTACAGGGGGTATAATGAAAGGAGGATGGGGAGGAGTACAGGGGGGTATAATGAAAGGAGGGAGGGCGTACAGGAGGGTATAATGAAAGGAGGAGGGGGGAGTACAGGGGGGGTATAATGAAAGGAGGAGGGGGGAGTACAGGGGGGGTATAATGAAAGGAGGAGGGGGGAGTACAGGGGGGGTATAATGAAAGGAGGAGGGGGGAGTACAGGGGGGGTATAATGAAAGGAGGAGGGGGGAGTACAGGGGGTATAATGAAAGGAGGAGGAGGGGGGAGTACAGGGGGTATAATGAAAGGAGGGGGGGTAGTACAGGGGGTATAATTTGAGGAGGGGGGAGTACAGGGGGTATAATAAAAGGAGGAGGGGGGTACAGGGGGGTGAGTACAGGGGGGTATAATGAGAGGAGGGGGTATAATGAAAAGAGGGGGCAGTACAGGAGGTATAATGAGAGGAGGGGGGGAGTACAGGGGGCTTTATCGAGAGGAGGGGGGAGTACAGGGGGTATAATGAGGAGAGGGGGGGAGTACAAGGGGTATAATGAGAGGAGAGGGGGGGTACAGGGGGTATAATGAGAGGAGGGGGGAGTACAGGGGGTATAATGAGGGGGGGGGGGGAGTACAGGGGGTATAATGTGAGGAGGGGGGGAAGTACAGAGTGGTATAATGTGAGGAGGGGGGAGTACAGGGGGGGTATAATGAGAGGAGGGGGGTATAATGAGAGGAGGGGGGAGTACAGGGGGTATAATGAGAGGAGGGGGGTATAATGTGAGGAGGGGGAGGACAGGGGGGTATAATGTGAGGAGGGGGGAGGACAGGGGGGTATAATGTGAGGAGGGGGGGAGTACAGGGGGGTATAATGAGAGGAGGGGGGAGTACAGGGGGGTATGAGAGGAGGGGGGAGTACAGGGTGGTATAATGAGAGGGGGGGGTACAGAGGGGTATAATGAGAGGAGGGGGGGTATAATGAGAGGAGGGGAGTAGTACAAGGGGGGTATAATGAGAGGAGGGGGAGTACAGGGGGGTATAATGAGAGGAGGGGGGGAGTACAGGAGGGTATAATGAGAGGAGGGGGGGGTACAGGGGGTATAATGAGAGGAGGGGGGAGTAAAGGGGGTATAATGAGAGGAGGTGGGAGTACGGGGGATATAATGAAAGGAGGAGGGGGGGTATAATGAAAGGAGGAGGGGGGTACAGGGGGTATAATGAAAAGAGGAGGGGGTGGAGTACAGGGGGTATAATGAGAGGAGGGGGGAGTACAATGAGAGGAGGGGGGAGTACGGGGGGTATAATGAAAGGAGGAGGGGGGGTATAGTAAAAGGAGGGAGGGAGGGGGGGTATAATGAAAGGAGGAGGGGGGGAGAGTACAGGGGGGTATAATGAAAGGAGGAGGGGGGGAGAGTACAGGGGTGTATAATGAAAGGTGGAGGGGGGGGGGGGGAGTACAGGGGGTGTAATGAAAGGACGGGGCAGTACAGGGGGTATAATGAGAGGGGGGGGAGTACAGGGGGCTTTATCGAGAGGGGGGTATAATGAGAGGAGGGGGGTATAATGAGAGGAAGGGGGTATGAGAGGAGGGGGGAGTACAGGGGGCTTTATCCAGAGGGGGGGAGGGAGTACATGGGGTATAATGAGAGGAGGGTGGAGTATAGGGGGGGTATAATGTGAGGGGGAGGGGGGTACAGGGGGTCTTATAAGAGGAGGAGGGTATAATGAGAGGAGGGGGGGGGGTACAGGGGGTATAATGAGAGGAGGGGGTATAATGAGGGGGGTACAGGGGGGTATAATGAGAGGAGGGAGGGGAGTACAGGGGGGTATAATGAGAGGAGGGAGGGGAGTACAGGGGGGTATAATGAGAGGAGGGAGGGGAGTACAGGGGGGTATAATGAGAGGAGGGTGGGGAGTACAGGGGGGTATAATGAGAGGAGGGGGTACGGGGGGGTATAATGAGAGGAGGGAGGGGAGTACAGGGGGGTATAATGAGAGGAGGGGAGTACAGGGGGGTATAATGAGAGGAGGGGGGTACAGGGAGGTATAATGAGAGGAGGGAGGGGAGTACAGGGGGGTATAATGAGAGGAGGGAGGGGAGTACAGGGGGGTATAATGAGAGGAGGGGGGAGTAAAGGGGGGTATGATGAGAGGAGGGGGAGTACAGGGGGGTATGATGAGAGGAGGGGGAGTACAGGGGGGTATGATGAGAGGAGGGGGGAGTACAGGGGGGTATCATGAGGGGGGGGGGGTACAGGGAAAAGTGGGACTCCCGTCTAGAATGGAGCACACCATTGGTGGGATGTCGGTGTTGGAGTTGAGAAGAGATCGGCAGACTCCTCCCTCAGCTGAAATGTCGGTTTTTGGGGGACTGATCTCCACCTTTGTTTTCTCTATTAGAGGGACGTGTGAAGGACATCGGCAGTAATCGCCCCAAACTGGTGAGCCCAGGACCAGAGCTGTCCTATAATAAATGACTTTTGCCACCGTCCCCTTTTACTAGTCTCCCCTCCATGTTTCCTGCAGGGGGCGCTGCACACAGCTACAGATGTCAAGAAATGGATCCCCAGCATCAAAAATGAGATAGAATATTATTTAGAGGTAAGACGGTGCCGAGCATCGCTACACCAAATCTGTAGAGGAGAGACCTTCATATTGTTCTTTATATTTATAAATATTATATTTTGTTGTTCGGTATGTCCCCCCCCAAGAATAACTTTCCATCCTCTTATAAAATTCTAGCACTAACAGAGAAGTGCTGACACCTACTGGTAAGACTAGGAATTGCATCAATTAACCATCCTGACAAAACCAATCTATTACTAAATTACCTGCTTTGTGGTGAATGGGATAAAGTCAGCTTATTTTTTAGCTTTGAAAAATGTTATGTATTATTATATTAAAGAGACGCTCCAGTCAATTTTGTGTTTTGTTTTTTTCCCTTTACGTCATTCAGGACAGCCACTATTGAGAGATAGTCTCCTCCTCTTCCTGTAGGAAACACTGCGCCAGCCCATAAAACTCTCACTTCCCCTGCCAGACCTCAGTTAATAGTGTTTCCTCCGGAGGGGAGACACTGTGCAGGGAACCAGGCTGATACAATCAGGGAGATTGTGGCCTCTTTCAAAACATCCCCAGGGGAGCAGGGGCTTCCAACAAATGGATGGCGGTACATACCCGCAAGCAGCAGCCACCCCTTCCTTGTCAAGCGTGGCATCAGGCTGTGGGGGCCCCCTATCGCGTCCACAGGGTCGCAGCGGGGAGGACACTCCGCTCTCCCTGTACGCTGTGCAGGCCGCATTTTTTCGTTTGGAACAAGCGGGCCGGACGACGGGCGACGTCATTTCCGGCGGAGGGCGGATGTCTACCTTTAACCCGCGACTTCCGGTTCCGGGTCGCGGTGCGGATAGAGGGGCCGGGCTCAGGCTGGAGGAGTCGGTTTACACGTGCAGACAGTGTGAGACTCTACACAGGCAACCACCTGCAGTCATGTCTGAGGCAGATGCTGCAGCTCATACGGACGCTAGCTCCAGCCTTCCGAAGGTAAGAGTTCCCTGGGGAGGGGTCCTCTCTACCTAGGATTGTCCCCCCCCATGTACGGTTCCTTACTTAGGGGGGGGGCAGACCCCCTGGGTGGTCAGGGGGTGGGGGTGACTCGGATCCCTGCAGGTGGGTCCGGTACACCCCCAGGGTTGTTTCTGTTAAAAAATTGCTGAATGTAATGTGTTTTCTGTATGTAATTTCAGAAATCCACAGAAAAGACAAAGTCCACTCATGTCTCAAAAAAGAAATGTGCCTCTTGTAGGGACAGTTTAGGGGAAGCTTGGACCAAGGTTCTGTGTAAGGAATGCATAGACTCCCTGGTCAAGGAAAGGGACTCTGAACAGCAGTCCGGCTTGGCAGCCTCTGTAAAAGAGCTGTCATCCACTTTTTCTTCCTTTAAAACGCTTTTTGAGAAGTTTCAGCTTCCCCTTAATCCCATTCAGCAGGATTCAACCCCGCCTCATGCTCAGGGCTCGGCTCCTGCCAGACCCACTAGTATGGCTACGGCAGAAGAGGCTGCAGGCCCTTCCGGGGTGGAGCTTAGGCAACCAGACAGTGGCACTTCTGACTCCCATGAGGAATCAGAGGGAGAGGACCAGGACGGGGAGTCCAGGAAAATCTCCAGGTATAAGTTGTCCCTAGAGGAGGTGGAAGATCTCCTGGGGGCAATATATACAACCCTCGGTATACACGAGGATAAAAAACCCCTCTCACTCCATGACCTTATGTACAAGGGCCTAGGAGATCAAAAGAGAAAAGTCTTTCCAGTACACGAGGTTCTGGTGGAGACGATTAAAAAAGAGTGGCAGGATCCGGAAAGAAAGCCCTTCTTCTCTAGTTCCCTTAAGAGAAGATTTCCGTTTTCAGAGGATCCAGCGTCCATTTGGAATAAAAATCCCAAACTGGACGCAGCTTTCTCTCAGGTCTCTAGACACACAGACCTGGCGTTCGAGGACATGGGGGCCTTATCAGACGTTATGGACAAAAGGATAGACTCACTACTGAAAAAGACGTGGGACTCGACAGTCGGTAACTTAAAACCAGAAATGGCTGTTACTGTAGTAGCCCGCAATTTAGAGCATTGGCTTTTCCAGATTCAAGAGCATATTGAGGCTGGCACCGCTAAAGAGACTATCCTAGCGTCTTTCCCCACGATTCTGCGAGGAATCGCATACATAGCAGACGCCTCGGCAGAGTCAGTCCGTATGACAGCCAGATCAGCGGCCCTGGCTAACTCGGCCAGGAGGGCCCTCTGGCTGAAGACTTGGCCGGGCGACGCCGCCTCTAAGGTCAAGTTATGTGGGATACCCCTGACTGGTGACCTACTCTTTGGTCCTGGGTTAGATACAGTCCTAGACCGGACAGCAGACAAAAAGAAGTCCTTCCCACTCAAACGAAAGACCCCAACACAGGGGAAGAGGGGGTTTCGTCCGCAAAAACGTAGGGAAGCCCCCAAACAAGGGGGACAGAAGAAAACCTGGGGCCAAAGAGGTAAGGGCAGAGGAGGGGCGATTTTTCGCCCTCCTGAAAAAGCCCAGAAAAATCAATGAATCTCTAAGAACGGTGGGAGGAAGACTGGGGGCCTTCCTTCCACAGTGGGAGATCATTTCCCCCAATCGGTTCATCCTAGGGATCATAAGAAGGGGGTATCTCTTGGAATTCACAAGGCCCCCCTCACAAAGGTTCCTTGTCACGCAGCTATCCAGCTGCACGACAAAAACCAAGGCCTTGTTAGACGCTCTGAAGGAGTTAGAACTACAGAATGTAGTCTGCAGAGTACCAAGGGGGGAGGAAGGAGAGGGGGTTTATTCCCATGTATTTATGGTAAAAAAACCCTCAGGAAAATTCAGATTGATTCTGAATTTAAAACCCTTAAACAGGTCAAGCCGTTACAAAAGATTCCGTATGGAATCAATTTTTACGGTCAGGGCTCTGTTACCGCAGAATTGTTTCATGGTGTCTCTGGACCTCAGAGACGCGTATCTGCACGTCCCTATTGCAGAAACCTCTCAGAGGTTTCTCCGTTTAGCAATAAACCTGGGCGATGCAATACTGCACCTACAATTCCAGGCCCTGCCTTTCGGGCTATCCTCCTCGCCCCGAATATTTACCAAAATCCTGGCAGAGGCCATGGCCTTCCTGCGACTGCAGGGTGTGTCAGTTATAGCCTATCTGGACGACCTGCTCTTATTTGCAGTATCCCCAGAGAAATTGCTCAGGGATCTCGACCTGACAAAAAAGGTACTGACAGGATTAGGATGGCTCCTGAACTTAGACAAGTCCAGTCTCATTCCTTCACAGCGCATTATGTACCTAGGATACCTGCTAGACTCGACACTCTTGAAGGTCTTTCTTCCAAGAGAAAAAATTCTAAAACTGGACAGAGCAGTTTTATCTCTCCAGTGCAACCATCGGGTGTCCAAAAGGTCCTTAATGTCAACGCTAGGTCTGCTGACCTCTACTCTCCCAGCAGTGCAGTGGGCAGGATTACACTTTCGTCCCCTGCAGTCATACGTACTAAAGGTATGGGACCACAGTCAGAGGGATCTAGACACCTTAGTACAGGTTCCCCATCAATTAAGGAGATCTCTTTGGTGGTGGAGGAAAGAAGCGAACTTGTCGCAGGGACGTCTGTGGCTTATTCCAGTTTCACGGATAGTAACCACGGACGCAAGCGGCAAAGGCTGGGGGGCGCATCTTGGATCCCTTCTAGCACAGGGCGTATGGAGGGGAGACGAACTAAAAAGATCGTCCAATTGGAAGGAGCTGAGGGCGGTCGGCCTGGCCCTCAGGTTTTTCAAAAAAGAGCTGCAGGGTCACCATATACAGGTACGGTCAGACAACTCCTCTGCCGTGGCCTATATAAACAAACAGGGTGGCACCAGAAGCGGAAGTCTCCTGGTCTTAGCAACAGACATCCTAAATTGGGCCGAGAGCAACACTCTCTCACTCTCAGCGGTTTTTCTGAGAGGAGAGAGGAACGTTATAGCAGACTTTCTCAGCCGGAGGAGGCTGAGAGAGGGAGATTGGGCCCTCAGCCAGGAGGTTTTCAATCTCATATCCGAGAAATGGGGACCCCCGGAGGTGGATCTTTTCGCTTCAAGAGACAATGCGAAAATCCCCTGTTTTTTCTCCCTAAACGCAGGAGAGGGAGCACTGGGGGTGGACGCATTGACACAGAAGTGGCATTTCAGGATATGCTATGCCTTCCCCCCTCCGGTGTTATTACCGGCGGTTCTGCGGAAGTTCCAACTAGAGAACACCTCCCTCATTCTAGTAGCTCCACATTGGCCGAAAAGGGCATGGTTTTCAATCCTCAGTCAGCTAGCAGTGGAACCACCCCTATTCCTTCCACCTCAGGAGGATCTTCTCTCACAGGGTCCAATCCTCTGTCCACAGGTACACCAGTGGAAGTTAGCGGCCTGGCTACTGAGGAGAGTATATTAAAATCTAAGGGATTTTCTCAGAAATTAATCTCCACCCTCCTCAACAGTAGAAAAAAGGAGACGCGTCATATTTATAAAAAGGTCTGGCTCCTTTTCAACAGGTGGTGCACTGAAAACTCCTTCTCGGTACAGAGCCCTATAGCCGTTTTGGAGTTCCTACAGTGTGGAGCAGACAAAGGGTTATCTGTAGGTACCCTTAAAAGCCAGGTGTCAGCACTTAGTGCTTATTTAGAGAAATCTTTGGCCACCAATCCATGGGTGGTCAGGTTCTTTAGGGCACTGTCCAGACAGAGACCTGTCCGAGGTCCCCCCCTTCCCGGGTGGGATCTATCTTTAGTGTTGCAAAGCCTAACAGGAATTCCCTTTGAGCCCTTGGACAAATGTCTGTTAAGGGAGTTAACCTTAAAGACAGCATTTTTAGTGGCAGTGACAACTGCCAGGAGAGTCAGTGAAATTGAGGCGTTATCAATTAGACCTCCTTTTTGTGTTATTTTGCCAGATAGAATAGTCCTTAAGACTGATCCAGCATTTTTGCCTAAGGTGGCGTCAGGCTTTCACAGAAGCCAAGAAATAGTCCTACCTTCGTTTTGTCCCAATCCTGCGGGAGAAGGGGAACTGAAATTTCATTTCTTAGATGTAAGGAGGTGTATCCTACAATACTTAGAGATGACTAAACCCATAAGAAAGTCTGATTCTCTATTTATTTTATTTTCCGGGTCCAGAAAAGGACTCAGAGCGTCTCGACGCACGATTGCCAGATGGCTTAGATTAACTATTGGGCAGGCATATTCTCTAGCAGGGAAAGAGATTCCTATGGGCATAAAGGCACACTCTACCAGAGCAGTGGCAACTTCCCAGGCAGAGAAGGCTGGAGCAACGCCAGAGCAAATATGCAAGGCAGCGACATGGTCCAGCTACTCCACTTTCGTTAAACATTACAGAGTGGACCTGGTGGCGGCAGGTGAGCAGGCTTTTGGGCGAAAAGTCCTGCAAGCTGTAGTCCCACCCTAATTGGTAAGTGCTCGATTATCCTCTCAATAGTGGCTGTCCTGAATGACGTAAAGGGAAAATTAAAGTTACGTACCGGTAACGTCTTTTCCTGTAGTCTTTCAGGACAGCCCTAGTTACCCACCCTAAGCTTGGGGGGGTCTTATTTAAGACCAGAACGCAATATGATAATGATATTGAATGGTATGTTATTAACATGTTCTTGTGTCTCCCCAGCTGACCGGAGGTGATCTTGTAAAAACTGAGGTCTGGCAGGGGAAGTGAGAGTTTTATGGGCTGGCGCAGTGTTTCCTACAGGAAGAGGAGGAGACTATCTCTCAATAGTGGCTGTCCTGAAAGACTACAGGAAAAGACGTTACCGGTACGTAACTTTAATTTTTTTAAATTTAAAGTCAGCAGCTACAAAAGTGTAGCTGCTGACTTATAAACAGCCACTCACCTGTCCCAGGATCTAGCGATGTGCTCTCACCCCCAGCCATGTCTTTCCTCATCGCTCTGTCCCCAGCGCCAGCTGGGTGCCCATTGCGCATGCGTGAGCAGCACTGCACATTGTGAATAGTCCTGCAGTCTTCTGGAGCCTGTGACATGTCCCAGAAGATTGCAGGCAGGAAGGGGGGGAGGAGGCCTTACAGTGGAACTTCCCCTTTTTGGGTGGAGCTCCGCTTATAATCTCTTGTTGCCATCACATGTTGTTATTTTACAATCGCATGTAACTAAGGGTTGGAGAGTGAAAAATCTGGTGCAGCTGTGCATGGGAGCCAATCGGCTTCTAACTTCAGTTTGTTCAAATAAACTTTGACAAACCTCACCTATTATGTAACTATATAGTAAATCAGCCCCATAGTGTCATTATAGGCCAGTGATGGTGAACCTTGGCACCCCAGATGTTTTGGAACTACATTTCCCATGATGCTCATACTCAGCAGTGCAGTGGAGCATCATGGGAAATGTAGTTCCAAAACATCTGGGGTGCCAAGGTTCACCGTCACTGTGATAGGCTGTTGACACAACTGACATGCTTGTACCTTAACCACTTAAGGACCAATTCTCCTGGTGTTTAAGTTAAAAACTGTTTTTCTTTGCTAGAAAATTACTTAGAACCCCCAAACATTATACATTTTTTTTCTAACACCCTAGAGAATAAAATGGCGGTTGTTGCAATACTTTCTGTCACACTGTATTTGCGCAGCGGTCTTACAAGCGCACTTTTTTTGGAGAAAATACACTTTTTTGAATTTAAAAAATAAGACAATAGTAAAGTTAGCCCAATTTTTTTTTATATTGTGAAAGATAATGTTACGCCGAGTAAATTGATACCCAACATGTCACACTTCAAAATTGCGCCCGCTCGTGGAATGGCGACAAACTTGTACCCTTAAAAATCTCCATAAGCGGCGTTTAAAAAAATTCTACAGGTTGCGTGTTTGGAGTTATAGAGGAGGTCTAGTGCTAGAATTTTTGCTCTCCCTCTACCGATCGCGGCGATACCTCACATGTGTGATTTGAACACCGTTTTCATATGCGGGCGCTACTCACGTATACGTTCGCTTCTGCACGCGAGCTCGGCGGGACGGGGCGCGTTTTAAAAAAATTTTTTATTTTTTTTTCTTATTTATTTTACCTTTTTATTTTTACACTGTTCTTTAAAAAAAAAAAAAAAAAATTGTGTCACTTTTATTCCTATTACAAGGAATGTAAACATCCCTTGTAATAGAAAACAAATCATGACAGGTCCTCTTAATATGAGATCTGGGGGTCAAAAAGACCTCACATCTCATATTTACACTAAAATGCAACGAAAAAAAAAAAATGGCCCTTTTAAGAGCTATGGGCGGAAGTGACGTTTTGACCTCAGATATCTCCTTAAAGAGGACTTGTCATCCATTATTTCTATTACAAGGGATATTTATAATCCTTGTAATAGAAATAAAAGTGATCCAAAAAAAATTAATTTAAAGGTACAGTGTAAAAATAAAAAACGCCCCCATCCCTCCATGCTCACGTGCAGAAGTGAACACATCGGTAGGTCGCATATGTAAAGTGTTTTTTTTTTTTTTAAATTCATTAACCACTTCCTGCCCAACCTGTAGCAAAATGACGGCCTGGGCGGTGGTTCCGTTACCCTGACTGGACATCATATGACGTCTTTCAGGATAACAGCCGGCGCGTGCCCACTGGGGCACGCAGTGCGGTGATCGGTGGTGTGGCGTGTCAGTCTTACACACTGCAACACAGATGACGGAGACTCTTTACCATGTGATCAGCTGTATCCAGTCACGGTGTAAACAAGAAGAGCCATGTATCGGCTTTTCCTCACTCACGTCTGACAGAGAGGCTGCTCTCCTGACGAGGGGGGGGGGTGTGTCTTCCCTGATTGATACCCCGAGTCCCTTGTCGTCGGTGTCATTAGGAGGAGTAGTGCCTCGTCGGTGTCAGTGGGAGGAGTATTGCCCCATCGTCAGTGGGAGGAGTATTGCCCCGTCGTCAGTGGGTGGCCTCATGCCCCGTCGTCTGTGTTATTGGGTGGGCTAGTGCCCCGTTGTTGGTGTCAGTGGGAGGAACGGTACCCCATCGATGGTGTCAGCGCCTCACAACATTGGTCATGTGACCAGTCATTGGATGAGTGCCATGTTTTTCTCAAGTCATCTTCCAGGGTAGCATCTGAGAGATGGACTTCTCCTACCTCTCAGATGCTGCCCTGGAAGACTTCCTAGAAAAGGAGTTACCAGGTACCTAACTCCTGTGTGTGTGTGTGTGTGTGTGTGTGTGTGTGTGTGTTTTTTTTTTCTTATAAAATGGGAAGAGGTAATTCTGTTTTTTACCTGTAATGATCTTATGATGTGTTACTATTAATAAATGTGTTCTTCATTTCACTGCTTAGGCCTTTTTTTGACCAACTCTCCCATCCATTTACAGCAATCTCAGCTGAGTCACTATTCAGAAAGAAAGATTGGAGAATTCGAGGGAAAGATTGAGGCCCTGAAGAAAGAGTATCAGAGTTACCTGTGGAAGTTGCGCCGATTAGACCCGTCCTGCAAGGAACACCCGTGGAAACCCCGAGGGTACACCAGGAAGAGGACTGCGGATGGCAAAGTG
Source organism: Lithobates septentrionalis (assembly GCA_037952835.1). Lineage (NCBI taxonomy): Eukaryota > Metazoa > Chordata > Amphibia > Anura > Ranidae > Lithobates > Lithobates septentrionalis. The sequence goes on along the minus strand of JBBDGP010001707.1, from coordinate 1,199,987 downwards.
CCATCGTGGGTAGACCCAGGTATCTAGGTAATGGGGTGCATGTACACACAATGGGGGGAATTAAGTAAAGCTGCTGCACCACTTTTCTGGCGTTAATCCCTCTTGCTAATGTATTACGCCAAATTCATGAAGCATTTGCGACACTTTTGGTTCCGACAGCGACTCGTACACTAAATGCAGGCAGTTCTCAAATGCTTTACTTTTACATTGTGTTGCATTTAAATGCACCACTTTACATTGCGTTGCGTTGAATGCGCCAAATGTAAAAGTGGAGCTAATTAACCGCTTCAATACCGTGGCACTTTCACCCCCTTCCTGCCCAGGCCAATTTTCAGGTTTCAGCGCTGTCGCACTTTGAATGACAATTGTGCGGTCATGCAACACCGTACCCAAACAAAATTTTTATTATTTTTTTTTCACACAAATAGAGCTTTCTTTTGGTGGTATTTAATCACCACTGGGTTTTTTTTTATTTTATGCTAAATAAACAAAATAAGACCAAACATTTTGAAAAAAATACATTTTTCTTCGTTTCTGTTTATAAAATTTTGCAAATAAATAATTGTTCTTCAGAAATTTAGGCCAAAATGTATTCTGCTCCATTTCTTTGGTCAAAATAACCCAAATCAGTGTATATTATTTAGTCTGTAGGAAAGTTATAGAGGCTGCAAACTACAGCCGTGGCCAAAAGTTCTGAGAATGACACAAATATAAATTTTCACAAAGTCTGCTGCTTCACTGTTTTTAGATCTTTTTGTCAGATGTTACTCTGGTATACTGAAGTAAAATTACAAGCATTTGATAAGCGTCAAAGGATTTTATTGACAATTACATGAAGTTTATGCAAAGAGTCAATATTTGCAGTGATTACCTTTTTTTCCAAGACCTCTGCCATTCTCCCTGGCATGCTGTCAATCAACTTCTGGGCCACATCCTGACTGATGGCCACCCATTCTTGCATAATCAATGCTTGGAGTTTGTCAGAATTTGTGTGTGTGGGGGGGGGGGCTGTAGAGGGATAAATGAGGGCAGGGTAGTTGAGGATGGAGTGAAATAGGGATTGTGGGGTGGTAGAGTTTGGGATGGAAAAGGCTGTGATCGCTGGGGGGGGAGTGGATGGGAGGGCCATTGGGAGACATAGGGGCAGAGGTGACAGCTTGTGGACGCAACACAAGGAGGGTACAGTACAGGGTGGATGGGTGGGGCACAGTACAGGGTGGGTAGGTGGGGCACAGTACAGGGTAGGTAGGAGGGGCCCAGTACAGATCTCTGTTTCCCATTCCTGCATTGTACACAGCCAGAACAAAGGCAGAGCTCCTGCTTTCCACACAGCACACACTGGAGCTGAAATCTGACTTCCTTACAGCTACAATGTGCACAGTGTATAGCTGGCTACTGGTTGCAGTTCCGACCTGTACCATTCCGTGATACCATACACTATGCACATCGTAGCTATAGGGGAATCGGATGGGGAGGAGGAGCTCTTAGTCTTGTGCTCAAGATGTGTGCCATGCGGGGATTGGAGACTTCTGGCAAGCGGCAGGGGTGGTGGAGGGCTTAGAAGGGGGGAGCCCACCCCTCCCCAATACCCCCTTAGATTGGGGCACGATCTTGCCTCTGATACTTGTGCTGGAGTTGTACTGTTCTGATCCCCACCCGCTCTCCTGTTCATGCCATGTGATTGGAGCACTACAGATCCTGCCCACATAGGCAGTGCCCAGGTTGGCCCGTGTATTAAGACGCCCTGGGCCAGAGGAGACAGCCGGCCGGAGGGGAGGAGGCGTTCCACTCCCAAGCTGGCGTCACTCCCGGTATCTGTGCGTTTTCGTGAGTACCGATACTCACAAATGCTTAGTTTCGGCACAACCCTAATTTGTGTAATTCTCAAAACTTTTGGCCACGGCTGTAAGGTATATATCTAAAATTGATCAATCCTGATGTACTGACGGCCTATCTCGTTTTTTTTTTTTTTGTCAGGACAGAACAAATATCCCCCAAATGACCCCTTTTTTTGAAAAGCAGAAAGTCCAAGTTATTTAGTAAGAGGCATGGCGAGGTTTTTTTTTTTACATACTGTCGACAGTGCAGTACAGCGTCATATAACTGAGAGGAGTGGACAGTACGGGGGTATAATGAGCGGAGGGGGGCGGTACCGGGGGGGCGGGTATAGTGAAAGGAGGGGGCGGTACTGGGGGGGTATAATAAGGAGGGGGCGGTACCGGTGGGTATAATGAGGAGGGGGCGGTATCGGTGGGTATAATGAGGAGGGGGCGGTATCGGTGGGTATAATGAGGAGGGGGCGGTATCGGTGGGTATAATGAGGAGGGGGCGGTATCGGTGGGTATAATGAGGAGGGGGCGGTATCGGTGGGTATAATGAGGAGGGGGCGGTATCGGTGGGTATAATGAGGAGGGGGCGGTATCGGTGGGTATAATGAGGAGGGGGCGGTATCGGTGGGTATAATGAGGAGGGGGCGGTATCGGTGGGTATAATGAGGAGGGGGCGGTATCGGTGGGTATAATGAGGAGGGGGCGGTATCGGTGGGTATAATGAGGAGGGGGCGGTATCGGTGGGTATAATGAGGAGGGGGCGGTATCGGTGGGTATAATGAGGAGGGGGCGGTACCGGGGGGTATAATGAGGAGGGGGCAGTAGCGGGGGTATAATGAGGAGGGGGCGGTACCGGTGGTATAATGAGCGGAGGGGGTTGTACCGGGGGGGGGGGGGGATTAATGGGAGGAGAGGCAGTATAGGAGGTATAAAGGGAGGAGGGACATTGGTGTCATTGTTAGATCATCTCACAAAATGAATGATGGCTGACCCAAATATTTTTTTTTTTTTTTTTTTTTAAGATGAAACCAATAGCGGAAAATTGCTGTACACGCCCGTTCTCTCAAAGAAAGCGAAGGAGGAGCACAGAAGTGACTCGGAGGAGGAAGCACCAGAGGAAAGGGTCAATAAACTGCAGCCACCTTCTCCTGCTCCGGCCTGTATCGATCCGGAAGTCCAGGATGCACCTCTCGTCTTCAACAATGCCAAATCTCAGCCGAGAGACATCTGGGGGAGATCGGCTTATAACACTGGCGGAGGGGAGACGGCAAAGAAGCTCAAAGATATTTTGATGTCGGGCTGTCCGCAGCAAAACATCACCAACTCTGCAAACAACTTGGAGGAGGCGGCGGGAGGAGGAGACCCGCATACCAGTGGGAGAAGCAAGGGGCTTATAGGGTTAGACTGTTATTCATCTTCTGATGAGGAAAGCTAACACTTGGCTATGTCTAAGGGCTCCATTATTTATATTTTTCAATATCCTACAAACTTTATTATCTAATACTGTTTTCAACAGTGCAAAAAAAATAAAATATATTTTTTTATTTATATTTTTTAGCATTTTTCTTTTTTAAGTTTCTATGTGGCAATAAATAAAAAGCATTGTGCCTCCTACATTTGCTTTTCCAGCCGTGTGCTGTCCTAAAATCATCATTTTGTTGCATCTCAGTGCTGCTGATCTCCTGCGGCTTTTTTTTGCCACTTCCAGTTTACAGTGCATCTGCAAAGTATTCACAGCGCTTCACTTTTTCCACATTTGGTTATGTGGCAGCCTTATTGCAAAATGGATTAAATTTATCATTTTCCTCAAAATTCTACAAACAATATAATGACAATGTGAAAGAAGTTTGTTTGAAATCTTTGCAAGCTTATTAAAAATAAAAAAAAAATCCCATGTACAGAAGTAATCGCAGCTTTTGCTCAATACTTTGGTGAAGCTCCTTTGACACCAATTACAGCCTCAAGTCATTTTGAGTATGATGCTACAAGCTTGGCTCACCTATTCTCCCATTCTTCTTTGCAGGACCTCTCAGGTTGGATGGGGAGCGTCGGTGCACAGCTATTTTCAGATCTCTCCAGAGATGTTCAATCGGGTTCAAGTCTGGGCCACTCATAGACATTAACAGAGTTGTCCCATAGCCACTCCTATCTTGGCTGTGTGCTTAGGGTCGTTGTCCTGTTGGAAGATGAACCTTCACCCCAGTCTGAGGTCCAGAGCGCTCTGAAGCTGGTTTTCATCAAGGATGTCTCTGTACATTGCTGCATTCATCTTTCCCTCGATCCTGACTAGTCTCCCAGTTCCTGCCACTGAAAAACATCCCCACAGCATGATGCTGCCACCACCATGCTTCACTGTAGGGGTGGTATAGGCCAGGTGATGAACGGTGCTGAGTCCTTCAGGTGCCTTTTGGCAAACTCCAGGCGGGCTGTCATGTGCCTTTTACTGAGGAGTGGCTTCCGTCTGGCCACTCTGCCATACAGGCCTGATTGGTGGAGTGTTGCAGAGATGGTTGTTCTTCTGGAAGGTTCTCCTCTCTCCACAGAGAAACGCTGGAGCTCTGTCAGAGTGACCATCGGGTTCTTGGTCACCTCCCTGACTAAGGCCCTTCTCCCCCCGATCGCTCAGTTTGGCCAGGTGGCCCGCTCTAGGAAGAGTCCTGGTGGTTCCAAACTTCTTCCATTTACGGATGATGGAGGCCACTGTGCTCATTGGGACTTTCAATGCTGCAGACATTTTTCTGCACCCTTCCTCAGATCTGTGCCTCCAACCAATCCTGTCTCCAAGGTCTACAGACAATTCCTTGGACTTGATGGCTTGGTTTGTGCTCTGACATGCACTGATAACTGTGGGACCTTTTATATAGACAGGTGTGTGCCTTTCCAAATCATGTCCAATCTACTGAATTTACCACAGGTGGACTCCAATCAAGTTGGAGAAACATCTGAAGGATGATCAGTGGAAACAGGATGCACCTGAGCTCAATTTGGTGGGTCATGGCAAAGGCTGTGAATATTTATGTACATGGGATTGTTTTCATTTTTTATTTTTAATAAATTTACAAAGATTTCAAACAAACTTCTTTCACGTCATCATTGGGTGTTTGGAGAATTTTGAGGAAAATAATGAATTTAATCCATTTTGGAATAAGGCTGTAACATAACAAAATGTGGAAAAAGTGAAGCGATGTGAATACTTTCCGGATGCACTGTACAGTGATCAATGCGTGGTCTCGTCACAACGCAGGAGACACGCATCAGTTTTTTTTTCTATTTAGCTGACCTACTCTTTTAATGTACTTTGTGTATGAAATGTAATGCGACTATGTCACACAAGTCAAAACACAATCATTTTAATGGGTTTCAATTTAATTGCAGCGACAAAAAAAAAGTTCCTGCACTTCTTTTCTTTTTCTTCCTTGCGACATGAATGCCATAGACTGCAATGTCAAAATCAGAAAAGTCGCAAGGAGGTCTAGGAGAAAAATGCCTGCGTAATGATCAGTAAAATATTTGCGTATAGATGTGTTTTAAACGTTGCGCCCCCCCTTTGTTTAGACTTAATTTACGCACTTACAAATGCATATGTTTATACACATGCATACGTGTCGTTTCTTTTGTTTTATCTTTGCAACTTTGGCTGTGACTTCAGAGGGTTTTGTATGATCAATAATGTGCGTCACACGCTATTGTTTTGATTTGCCAAAGTCGCTATGCAAAGTTGCCCTGGAAGTCGCACGAATTTGTGGTCACAGCAGTGTGAACCGAGCTTTATGTCCTACAGGCTTAGAGCAATGTTCACTATGCAATGTTCACTATCACGCAGTTATCACCAACATAGATGGGAGTTTCCAGAACTGATATTTTAACCCCCTTCACACCGACACAACACACATATACATGGTCCCACTGGACTGTTTTTTTTTTTTTTTTTTTTCTCTGTGGAGCCGCATATATGTGTATCTGTCTTGTTGCTGAAAGTGCGTCGCACAACGCGTTCCCAGCACAGAGGGCCCCGGACTAACGCTGAGCACCCAGAACTCCAGATTTTGATTGACCTGATCACTGTGGTAGCCTCTGATTGGCTACCACAGTGAATCCCACTCCTGTGTTTCTCTCTCTCTCTGTGAATGGAGAGGAAAGATGCATTGTATCTCTCTCTGCTTGCAGAGAGACAAAAAAAAAAAGTGTGTGTAAAAATTAACAAATAATACCTAGATCAAGGTTTAATCTACGATAGGTCAATGCCAGGGTTGGTGTTTGAAGATCAAGGTCAGTATATTTTGGGAAGGATTTTTTATTTATTTATTTTAATTAAAAAATTTTTTAAAAAAATTGCGTTGGGACCAAAAAAAAAGAAAAATGCGCACTATTGTTTCTGGCCCTTACTATGGGTATAAACAACAACTAACATACACACGTGTGGTATCGCTGTGATCGTCAGGAGCAGGAGAATTTATTTTGGGTTCTTTGGTGGTAGGCGATTGTAGTAACAAGAAATCTACAGCTAAATGTAAAAAAAAAAAAAAAAAAAAAAAAAATTATTGACTATTGTGGTCCAGTTTTTTTTAATTATCAAAGAAAAACCGGACCACAATAGTCAAATTTTTTTTTTTTACATTTAGCTGTAGTTTTCTTGTTACTACCATCACCTACCACCAAAGAACCCAAAATAAATTCTCCTGCTCCTGATGATCACAGCGATACCACACGTGTGTATGTTAGTTGTTGTTTGTACTCGTAGTAAGGGCCAGAAACAATAGTGCGCATTTTTCTTTTTTTGGTCCCAACGCAATTTTTTTTTTTTTTATCAAAGTAAATCAGGAGATATCCATAACCATAAGGCCCCTTTCACACGGCAAGCCCGCTCGGATCCGCCTTTTTTCAGGCGGATCCGAGCGGGCCGTCCATTGACTCCTATGGGGAACGGATGTCAGCGGAGATTTGTCCGCCGACACCCATCTGCCATCTAATCGGATGAGATTTGATGAAAACGGACGTGCTGTCCGATCCCTCCATAAGAATCAGTGGCGCTCTGACAGGCTCCTCCCCCCTCAGTGAGTGGAGACGGACCTGTCATCAACGGAACGATCTCCTGCTGATCTGGCGGACTCCGCTAAATGGATCTGCCTTGTGTGAATGAGGCCTTAAGCATCAAATAAAAGCCCAATTTGTCCTAAAAAAAAAAAAAGACGCGGTATAATCCACCTGGATGCACAAAGTAGTTGTGACGATATGTACAGTTTTACTAAGGGTCCTTTCACACTGGGGCGGTTTGCAGGCGCTATTGCACTAATAATAGCGCCTGCAAACGGACCTGAAAGTGCCGCTGCTTTGATTCCAGTGTGAAAGCTCAGAGGGAGCGATGCGCTAGCAGGACGGTAAAAAAAGTCCTGCTAGCAGCAACTTCGGAGCGGTGAAGGAGCGGAGTGTATACCGCTCCTGCCCATTGAAATCAATGGGACGGCGTGGCTATACCGCCGGCTTTCTCGGCCGCTAGTGGGGGGTAAAACCGCCCCGCTAGCGGCCGAATACCGGCGGTAAAGCGCCGCTTACAATAGCGGCGCTTTACCGCCGCCCCCGCCTCAGTGTGCAGTGTGAAAGGGCCCTAACACATGTCAAAGTTGCAAAATTGTGCTTAGGCATTAACATTTGTTTTACCCTTCGACATTAAGGGGGTTCATTACAAACAAAAAAGTCACTGGCATAAACATTGGGAGATTCGCCTTTTGGTATTAGGAAGTTGGTGCATTCATCTCATCAGAGCACATCTGTGGGGAGAAATTAGAGACAATCCCAATTGTGACCGTCACAGACACAATGCAGGCGCGCTGCGGACACCCGCGGCCTCGCACCTTCCACAATCACACAGGACAGCATTGAATGAGCCTTTCTTGTCTCCAATTATTTCTACAACAAGTATTGACCGATGTTCGTATTTCGCAGAAGGTGGCTGAGCAGCTGCAGCTCGGTTAAATTACAGCCCATTATATTTTAATCAATAATGCGGTATGAGTGCGGGGGAGGGGGGGCACACCTGAGAGATTGCATTTCCTCTGCTAATTAAAAAAAAAAATTATGTTCTCTCTAATTAGTTTCACCAGATGAAGGGCAAAGAGAAATCAGAGCACAGACCTTCTGGCTGATAGTGAACTACAAGTCCCAGCCAGCCATGTTCGTTAGGGTTGTAGTTCTCAATCCGCTAGAAAGCAACACCCTGGGGCAAGGCCGCCCTTCACACCTCTCTGTTGCACACGTTATATGGCTGTATTTTACATGAGGGGGGTGTTAAAAGTAAAATTCCTGCCTAATGCTGGCTATACACACCTGGGAAAAAATCGTTCAAAGCGCGTTTTGGAAAAACGAACCCGCGGTGGTGAGAGCAAACAATATCGCCATCATGTAATGACAGATTTTCAAATAGATCCAAAATTTGTGGAAATTATGCAAAGATTCTTATAATGCTTTCATATTGTGCAAAAAAACAAAACATTGCAATAAAGTGTTTATTTTATTGCATTATTTTGGTCTTTATTTATTTTTTTCAGGGAACATTTAAAGAAACAAAAAGGTATATAAAAATCGCCTGTCTTGATGATTGTATGTTTCGTGTGTGTCTTCTTACTATGCTGTAAAATGCACAAATCCAGAATATTGCTGAACTCCTCTGTATCTTTAATGAAGCATTAAAAGGACATCACAGGTATGACAGGAACATTAAAAGGTTACGCGTTTCACACTAAAGTCAACACTTACTCAAACCTCATCTACATGTAGATGAGGTTTGAGTAAGCACTGTATGTAGCCTGAAACCTTTTAATGTTCCTGTCATACCTGTGATGTCATTTTAATGTAGGGGGTTGGCAACCTACAGCCCACCGCCGTTAAAATGTCTTGCCAGTCAGTGCACGTGATAATTTCACGTCCACCCCCCCGGGCCCGCGGACATTTTTAGTAGAGCCAGGGGTTGGCTTTCTTGGGATAACTGATGTGGGTAAAAAGCCACTCGGCTGTTATGCCCAACGTCCCCCCCTTCCCGCCATGGCTCTCCCATCCAACCTGGGAGGCCCAAGCGACCAGCTGGCACGGGGGTCTACTATTTCCAGCTTCCAGGGGCACCGGCCAGCTATGGTATATACATTGTTACATTGATCCAAGCTGGAACCATGTAACCATGTATAAAATATTTATACATGGAATTCCTCTATAACCGCTTGCTGACCACCCGCTGTCATTATACTGCGGCAGGTCGGCTCGATCCCGCAAATCGCCGTAGCTGTATGTCGGTCCCTTTAACAGCTATAGCAGGCGCGTGTCCGCTGCACAGCGGGGGGGAGCTGATGCATGCGGCCAGCGGCCGCAACGTCCGCCGGCCACCTGCGATCGCTCCACGGAGAGGCAGAACGGGGATCTGTCAATGTAAACAAAAAGATCCCATTTCTGTCAGGGGAGTAGAGAGAGTACTAACTGTGGGGGGGAGGGGACTGACTGGAGGAGGAGAGAGATCGCTGTTCCTAATCACTAGGAACAGCGATCTCTCTCCTCCTCTAGTCAGTCCCCTCCCCCCCAGTTAGAAACACCTCCCAGGGAACACTTAACCCCTTGATCGCCCCATAGTGTTAACCCCTTCCCTGCCAGTGACATTTATACAGTATTCAGTGCATTTTTATAGCTCTGACTGCTGTATAGATGTCATTGGTCCTAAAAAAGTGTCAAATGTGTCCGATCTGTCCGGCGCAATGTCGCAGTCCCGCTAAAAATCACTGATCACCGCCATTAGTAAAAAAAAAAAAAAAAATAATAAAAATGCCATAAATCTATCCCCTATTTTGTAGACGCTATAACGTTTGCGCAAACCAATCAATATACGCTTTTTGCGATTTTTTTTTTACCAAAAATATGTAGAAGAATATATATCGGCCTAAACTGATGAAGACATTTTTTTTGGGGGGGGGATATTTATTATAGCAAAAAGTAGGAAATCTTTTTTTTTTGTTTTAAATTGTCAGTCTTTTTTTTTGTTTATAGCGCAAAAAATAAAAACCGCTGAGGTGATCAAATGCCTCCAATAGAAAGCTCTAATTGTGGGGGAAAAAAGGACGGCATTCTTGTTTGGGTACAGTGTTGCACGACCGCGCAATTGTCAGTTAAAGCGTCGCAGTGTCGTATCACAAAAAATTGCCTGGTCATTAAAGGGGGTAAATCTTCCGGGGCTGAAGTGGTTAAATTGGTTCTAAAGCCTGAAGGTTTTTTCACCTTAGGCTGACCTTACATAATACAATTTTCTTGTTCAATTTCCTTCAGATTTACCTTCAACCATGTAGTACAAGGGCCGGCCTGACTGCATACAAATTGAAAGTGTTCAGGTTTGACCTCCATATTATATAGTTTTGGTAAATCTAAAAGAAAACTGTATAATATATGGCCAGGCTAAATGCATTCTCGCATTAAGGTAAAAAAAAAAAAAAATATTCAGCAAGCAGCTCCCCCCAGCCCCCCACTATACTTACCGGAGCCCCGATCTTGATCCAACGCTGTGCACAAGAACAGCAGCTGTTTCCGCTCTCTCTCTCTCTCGTCATTGGCTCAGACACAGCAGCAGGATCCATTGGCTCCCGCCGCTGTTAATCACATCCAGTGAGGAAGGAGCCGCGGAGGCTCAGGAGTGAGCCCGCACAAGTGCCCCCAGAGCAAGCAGCTTACTATGCGGGGCACTTGGCATGGGAGAAAAGGAGGATCGGGGCTGCTCTGTGCAAGCCCATTACACAGAGCAGATAAGTATTTTGTGATATATGGTATTATATCCATCTATATAATTTTGGAATCTAATCATTCTATGTTTATATAGTATATATTTTTTGCTGCTATTGTACTCATCTAGAGGTTTTTCCATATTAGTTGACATACCTATTTTTCACCATTGGGGGGCGGAGATGTGAGCTTTGCTTCGTGTCCCCTTAGCTCCCTTTTGAACCATTTCCGGGAGTTTGTGTTCACAATTGGGTGAATAGTGCTCAATGCTCTGTTGTGAGCTTAGAATGTCTAATACAATACCATGATTGGGTTGGTTGGAGAAGTTGACCAGGGGAATGCTACTTCGTGGCACCCGATGGCCGGTTTAATGTACTAAGCCATTTTTTTTCTATATGAATGTCTGTTTATCCTTTGGGAAGTCCTTTTTGCATGTTTGGTCACGTTAAAACATTTCCTTAGATTATCGCCTTTCCTTTGTTCTCTTCCTTAGGATTCCAAAAATCCTTTTAAATTTATTTCATTGATAAATTTCCATATTGGCAAGTGATGTCCCTTCCCAGCTTCCAATATGGCGCTTTTAGGTCCCGCCACTTGGATCTCAGATGGAGGCGTGGTTCCGTCTGTTCAGTATATAGTGCGACGAGTCAGTGCATCGCCCGTGCCCCAAGACGACGTCAGAGTGTGACGAAACGCGCGACGGGAGGAGTGACATGCTGACGTCATCGCGCTCTGTACCTTAGTGGACGGGCGTTCGCTTGCCGGCCGGCTTTTATCTTTGCAAGTTTACTTCTTACTATGTGTAAGTGCAGCCTTTATTTTTAATAAATGTTTTTTAATACGATTTACACTATGGCGAGTTCCTCTTCATTTTGGGTTACCTTCTGGTCTTCAATTGAGTTCCCGTGATCGTTTGCTGTGTGTTCCTGTCGCATCAACCATTTGAGAGCTGTCATCGCCATTCCTTTGGTACAAGGCCCTGGCGGGGTTAATAGCGGCAAGCTCATATTAGCTGACCTCTGATAAGCACGCAATCCATGTGGCGGAGGAGCACGAGTTTGTGGTGTTGTCACAAGTTTTATATGAAGATCACATATGTTTATATTTATGGAATAATCTTTAACTTCTTGTGGTGTTGGGAGCAATTTCAACTTCTATGTGCACTATTTGCACCTTTTGTGTTGTATTATATATTTCTTTAGCGCATCTATGTGCACTATTTGCACCTTTTGTGTTGTATTATATATTTCTTTAGCGCAGCTCCATATCTATTTTTAGAACGTGTTTGTTATTTAAAAAAAAAAAAAACAAAACAAAAAAACCACAAACGTATACAATCATTTTAAACTATAGATTTGCCTAAAATAAAGTGATAAAAAAGAGCAATGATCTAGAAAAAACAAAAAACAAAAAATTTTTGTGATGTTTACTGAACAGCGTATTACATCTGAGGAACATAAAAACATTTTATACAATTTCGGAAGTCAATCCAAGTTAGCTGTGGAGCTACGCTTCTGTCTTTCCAAGATGGCCGCTGGGACGCCATGTTTTGGTGACGATGGTGCAGTCAGTGTTCTGGTTTTTCGGAAAGCATAAAAAACGGGTCAAATAGATTTATGTGTTGAGCTAATAAAAATGCTGCAGAATGTTAAAAGTTTTGAAGAAGAGGTGTGGATTTCCGGTAGAGGGTGACAATAGTGTTCAATGTAAAAAAAAAAAAAAAAAAAAAGTTCATATTTACAAGCTTTACATTGTCACACTTCAATGGCCAGTGATTGGTCCTTTCACACACACAGAGGTCATAGAGATCCGAGAGTGTGTCCGGGAAGTCTTCAGTCATCAGCCGCTGCGTCCGATGTTGAGGTTTCCATTTCAGCAACTGCGGCCAGAGCCCCTCCCGGATCGTCTTTAACGCTCGTATAGCTGGTGAGGAAATAATCTTCTATTTGGCTGAGAAACTCGTCGGCAAACGCCGAGCAGGCTGCGCTCACCAGCGTCCTCCGCAGGCACGTCAAGAGCTGTAAACAAAGCAAAGAGAACATGTATGAAGACCACACTGATATGACCAAAAAAGGTTCAAGTACAAGATCTAGGGCAGCTCAGTGGTTAGATGTAAATGGAAGATATTACTGCGCTAACCCAAATGAAAAGTGAAAAGCTGCTACATAAACATTGTGACAAAGATGCTAAATAACGAACGGTAAATAGTGTAGCGCTAAAGAAAGAACACATATGTCTATATGTAAATGAACGGCACAAAAATCAAATCAAACAAAAAAATAACAAGAATGGAAATGTGAAAAAGTCCAATAAATGTGAAGGTCCTGGAAAGGACCGGTGTGAGTCGACCAACAAATAGTGGCTGATCGGAGATGGAATACACTGGCACTGTCCGGCATAAAGAGCATCAAGGGTGGTACATCCTCAACCGAAAAGGGTTAGTATATCTACTCTTACTGGAACAGGGCAATGTAAGAAGCAGAAAGCCAAGTCCGACGCGTTTCGTCCCAAAGGACTTTAACTGGGGCATACGTATGAAAGCAGAAAGCCAAAACGACACGTTTCGTCCCAAAGGACTTCAACTGGGACATACGTATGCCCCAGTTGAAGCCCTTTGGGACGAAACGCGTTGGGATTGGCTTTCAGCTTCTCACATTGCCCTTCATTTTTATTTTGTGATCACAGTTTTTATTCTTATCGATGTATGTATGCCGTTTTTTATGAATAAAAACCCCACTTTTTGACCTACACCACCTTCCGGACGTGCGTTCCTTTGCGGTTCAGTTTGGCCTTCCTACGCCCAAATTCCAGCTTTGGTGTTTCTCTACATCTGAGGTCCGGTCTGGCGGTTACCTGCACACCCTTTGGAGTCGTGTCTGGAGGTCCTGGGTTCCTTGGAGTTCCCGTTGATCTGCCGATCTCGGCACCCTTGCCTTAATGACTTGTTGCCGCTGACATTCGAGTCCACCTGTTCCGGTAAGAGTAGATATACTTCCCCTTTTCGGTTGAAGATGTACCTCCCTTTATGCTCTTTATGCTGGACAGTGCCAGTGTATTCCATACCTGATCATCCACTATTTGGTGGTCGACTCACACCGGTCCTTTCAGGTTTATTGGACTTTTTCCCATTTCCATTCTTGTTATTTTTTTTTGTATGGTTGATTTTCGTGCCATTCATTTACATATAGACATATGTGTTCATTCTTTAGCACTACACTATTTACCAGCTTAGTGGTTAGCACTTCTACTTTTGCAGTAGTGATGATCATTTTGGATCCTAGTCTGAACCCGCCAGAGCAAGCTCGCCAGGAAGGGGGTCATCTGTACTGAGCCAATCATGAGCGGCCAAGGCTTTCCCTGCCCCCCCCCGCAGCTGCATGTATGGGGAATACCTTGGCCACTTATGACTGTCCAAGCACAGTGACAGCTTCCTGGTGGGTTGGGGCTGGGATCTGAACACACCTGAGCTCATCCCTACTTTGTAGCACTGGGGCCCTTTGTTCAAATCCCAACCAGGATACCACCTGCGTCAAATTGCTATGTTCTTCCCGTGCTTGCATGGGTTTTTCTGATGCTCCAAAAGACATGCTGGTAAGTTACATTGGTTCTGTAGTCAGGATATTTATTTTTGTACCTTAAAGTGATATTAAAACTTTATTATTATTCTTTTTTAAACAAACATGTTATACTTACCTGCCCTGTGAAATGGTTGGACATAGAGCAGCACTGATCCTTGTCTTCTGGGGTCCCCCGTTGGTGCTTCTGGCTCCCTCCCCCTCCTTTGAGTACCCCTGTCAGCAAGTCGCTTGCTAAGGGGGGTACCCGTGCCGGATCGCTCCTGACCCCTGCTGCTTGCATCCATCAACACAGACTTTGGGGCTCCCATCTCACAGAAATTGATTGACAGTAGCAGGAGCCAAGGGGTCACGCTAATATCAATCCGCTCTGTGAGGAGGGAGAGAGAGGAGAGAGGTGCTCTTGTGCACATCTCTGGATTGAGATCGGACTCAGGTAAGTAGAAGGTAAGGGGGGGGGGGGTGGATCCTGCAGCACAGAAGCTTTTTTTTTATTATAACAAACATGTTATACTTCCCTACTCTGTAATGATTTTGCACAGGGAAGCCCCGATCCTCTTCTTCTTGGGTCCCTCTTCGGAGCTCCTGGCCCCTCCCTCCTGACGAGTGCCCCCCCCAAAAGCAAGCAGCCTGCTATGGGCTGAGCCGAACTGCAGCTTCGTGTGTCCATTCAGACACAGAGCTGCGATTTCAGCCCCATCCCCGTTCTCTCCTTATTGCCTCAATGACTTTGATTGACAGCAGCGGGAGCCAATGAGAGGGAGAGTCGTGGACAGCCGAGTCTATTATGCAACATCGCTGGATCTAGATGGGGCTCAGATAAGTATTAGAGGGGCTGATGCACACAGAAGGCTTTGCATAGAATGCATGAAGATAAAAAAAAAAAACCTGCCTTGCGAAACCACTTTAAAGGCTTTAGAAACCACTTAAGGACCGGAAAGGATTTTCCCCCTTAATGACCTTTTTTTTTTTGCGATTCGGCACTGCGTCGCTTTAACTGACAATTGCGCAGTCGTGCGACGTTGCACCCAAACAAAATTGACGTCCTTTTTCCCCCCACAAATAGAGCTTTCTTTTGGTGGTATTTGATCACCTCTGCGGTTTTTATTTTTTGTGCTATAAACAAAAAGAAGAGCAACAATTTTGAAAAAAAATGAACAATATTTTTTTCTTTTTGCTGTAAATAAATATACCCCAAAAAATAAAAATAAATTAAAATGTCTTCATCAGTTTAGGCCAATATGTATTCTGCTACATATGGTAAAAAAAAAACAAAAAAAAAACGCAATAAGCGTAGAATCATTGGTTTGCGCAAAAGTTATAGCGTCTACAAAATAGGGGATAGATTTATGGCATTTTTAGTATAATTTTTTTTTTTTTTTACTAGTAATGACGGTGATCAGCGATTTTTAGCGGGACTACGACATTGCAGCGGACAGATCGCACGATTTTGTGGGACCAGTGACATTTATACAGCGATCAGAGCTATAAATATGCACTGATTACTGTATAAATGTCACTGGCAGGGAAGGGGTTATCACTAGTGGTGATCAAGGGGTTAAGTGTTCCCTGGGAGGTGTTTCTAACTGTGGGGGGGGGGGAGGGGACCGACTGGGAGTACAGAGAGAGATCGCTGTTCCTGATCACTAGGAACAGACGATCGCTCTGTACTTCCTGGTCAGAACGGGGATCTGTTTGTTTATATTGACAGATCCTAATTCTGGCTCCCTGAGGAGCGATCACGGCCGCCGGACACACGCATCAGCTCCCCTGCCGTGCAGCGGACACGCTCCTGCTATAGTTGTAAAACAGACCGACGTACAGCTACAGCGATTTGCGGGAATGAGACGACCTACTGCAGTATAATGACGGCGGCTGGTATAATGACAGCGGCTGGTCGGCAAGTGGTTAAAGCGGAACTCCACCCAAAAGGGGAAGCTCCACTTGTTTGCACCCTCCGCCCCCCCTCCACTGCCACATTTGGCACTTTTTGGGGGGGCAGGAGCGGGTACCTGGTTTTGACAGATACCTGCTCTTACTTCCGGCTCAGATCACCGCAGTGAACTGAGCTGAAAGTCCCCCCCCCCTCCCACTTCTTTCCCTGCAGTCTTCTGGGACACATCACAGGCCCTAGAAGACTACGGGACCATTCACAAGGCGCAGTGTGAGTCACTCTTGTGCAGGAAGGAAACAGGCTGTGAAGCTGCAAATCCCCCCCCCCAAATCATCTCTACTAACACAAATCTCCCTCCCAAAAATGTTTTCCCCTCCTAGCACAAATCCCCCCCCCCCAACATATTACCTTTTCTAGCACAAACTTCCCAAATCTCCCATCCCTTCACAAATCCTCTTCCGCCATCTCCCCTCTTAACATAAATCTAACCCCCCCGCCCCCCCCCCCAAAAAAATCACCACTTCTAGCACACCTCCCCTAGAACAATTCTTAACCCCCCCCATCTTATTGTGGTGCCCGCGAACCTCACGATACCACAGTGCCTAGGGCAGCTGCCCCTCTTGCCCACCTCTTGTCCTGGCCCTGCTATGGATGCACACAGCCCGACTCGGGAATGTGCCCGCATGAGTACCCCTATAGCAGCTGGCTTGCTATTGGGGGGGGGGCACTCCCAGAAGGGGAGGAGCGGAGAGTGCCGGTGGGTGACTCCAGAAGAGGGGGGGGGGGGGGGAGTAGAAGTCCCCTCTGTGCAATACCATAGAACAGAAATGTAGAACATCTTTTTTTATTTTTTTTATTTTAGGAATAATTTAGCCTTTTTAACCCCTTTTACTTGTCTCCCCATCTAAATTAACCCCAATATGTGGAGACACAGACCTTAGACTGACGGCAAGGACTAATCTGAATGAATAAAATGTAAAGAGCTGCATAAATTGATGCTGCTATACAATTGCCTGTAATAAATAAGATTTAGTGCTGGAAATGACCAGCCTGTTTATACACCGATCTCCTATAGACAGTACATTATAGGCAGTACATTATAGACAATACATTATAGGCAGTACATAGACCTCAGAGGTCTTCAGTGTCCTTCAATAAACAAGAATCTGTAAAGCCCCTAAGAAAGCAGATTTATGATTTAATTATCCAACTGTCACCTTTTACTCCACGTTTGAATCTGACGGTTGTCAATACAGACAGACCTCATTCAGACAATGTGATAAATCGTACCTGTTCCTCTTTAAACTAAAATGCTGGCCAAAATGATAAATGACGCATGTGTGAAAAAGAAAGTACACCCCATAGAAATTGTTGACTAGACATGTGCACTGACAAGAAATGTGAACAAATACCACTAAAAGAAAGCTCTATTTGTGGGATAAAAAAGGACATAAATGTAATTTGTGCACAGCATCGCATGACCGCGCAGTTGTCAGTTAAAGTAAACGCAGGGCAGTATCGCAAAAAATGGCCTGGTCGTGAAGGGAGTGGGGGGGGGGGGGGGTAAATCTTCCGGAGGTCAAAATGGTTAAACTGAGAAATGCCTCCTTATCACCTGTCAAAGCTTATCTGTAAAGTGATCCGAACATGGATCACTCTTCAGCATGAGTGTGAAAGAGCCCTTAGGGCTTCTTGTGTAGATGGCCGGGACATTCAGCTCACATTACCAGTGATCAGTAGGAAGAGTTGCATTAAAGGCCCATCTGAGTTCCTTCTCAACCTGCTTCAAGTTACTTTTTGCTTTCCCTATTCACTTGTATTGAGAAAAAAAAGTTAAAGAGGTGTGACATGAAGAAAATAAAGAGCACAAAGGCTTTTAGACAGGGCGACACATTTCCCATACAATAGAACGCACCTTCTGCAGACATGTCAGATCGCTGTCCTGGCGGAACCTTTTCTTCATCGGAACGCTGCTGCTCAGGAAATAAAGAAAAGCAAAGGATCACACTGAGGCTCATTTATACAGAGGAGGACATTATTGAAAAAAAAAAAAATGGAAAACACATTGGCAAAAACAAGCAAAGAAATGTGGAGATACTTCTCCCTCCACCCACTGACATTAAAGGGACCCTATTGCTTAATTATATCCTGAATAAAGGCCGTCCATGAAAAGAAGACACGAACAGTGCCTCTCCCGCTGCCAGCGCTGCTCTACTGAGGAGAGATTGCCAAGCAAATTCCCCTTAGAAACGGGAATTTCCCAGAGCATCCATCTCCTCGCCCCCCCCCACTACTTCTGCCCTATCTGGTTCCTCTCTCTGACCTACACACTACTATAGGACAGGGGTCTTCAGACTTTATGGGGGCCAGATTGTGGCCACTGGAGGTAGAAAAGGTCCTAACATCAGTGAAAAAATAAATAAAACTAGAAAAGCTACAATTTATGGGGAAATGGTGTGAAGTGTTCTTGTCTCTACAACTGGAGTGGACGGAGTAACTGGGTGGAGTGGCTGGAGTAACTGTGAAAAGTGTTAAAAAGCTTAATATTTTAAAAAGTATAAATAGTAGTAAAAAAGTTGAAGTCGTAGTAAAAAGTTGAAGTTTTTCAAAAATGATTTTTTTTTTCAAAAATGATTTTTTATTTTCAAAAATGATATTTTTTTTTTCAAAAATGATATTTTTTTTTTTCAAAAATGATATTTTTTTTTCCAAAAATTATTTTTTTTTCATGGGGTGGTCATAATGTTTTGGCTGATCATGTCGTGGTCATAATGTTTTGGCTGATAATTGGGTGGTCATAAATTATTTGGCTGATCATAGGGGGGGTCATAATGTTTTGGCTGATCATGGGGGGGGGGGGGTCATAATGTTTTGGCTGATCATGGGGGGGGGGGTCATAATGTTTTGGCTGATCATGGGGGGGGGGGTCATAATGTTTTGGCTGATCATGGGGGGGGGGGTCATAATGTTTTGGCTGATCACCGGGGGGGGGGGGGGGGGGGGGGGCGTCATAATGTTTTGGCTGATCATGGGGGGGGGGGGGGGGGGGGTCATAATGTTTTGGCTGATCATGGGGGGGGGGTCATAATGTTTTGGCTGATCACGGGGGGGGGGAGGATGGGGGCGTCATAATGTTTTGGCTGATCATGGGGGGGGGGGGGGGGGTCATAATGTTTTGGCTGATCATGGGGTTGTCAGCTTTTGTCACCTCCCACTCCAGTTTTGAACATTTCGCCATTCATTCCTATGGGAACAAATTCGCCGCAAAAACGACAATATTTTGTGAACCATTCGGCGAAACGTTCCACAAAGTAACAGCACACCAATCGGGAACAATCCGCACGTTTCGGTATATTACTGTCTATGTAGTGTAAAAGCTGTGGGAGGAGTTAGGGTGGTAAATTTGGCTATAAGAATAATAATATATATGTGAGATAACAGTAAGTGGTCTTGCTATGCAGGAACACTTAATAATAAACTAAACCAGGAAGTCTTTATCGTATGGCAAAGTCTATCCAATTGCTGGATTTTGTTGGATTGTTTTCACTTGGTCTAATATGGTGAACGAGTGTAGAGATTGCCTGGGGCAAAAAAAAAAAAAAGAAAGAAAAGAAAACGGTCGGGGGAAATTGTGATTTCCTTTATAAATAGACCCCAAAGTTTAGTTAGTGGAAAATGTTCTTTAGCACAGAGAGAAGAAGAAGGATGAGGTGTGTGTTCAGGAAGTATCCCGATCAATAGTCTGCTGTGCTGAGATGAACCCTATCAGAACAAGTCCAGATCAAAGTCTGCTCCTCCAATCCAATATCCCATTAAATCCCCGACGCATAAACATCGATCTGCAGCAGGCGGCCAATTAAGCGGTTTCAGTTAATAAGTCGATGTGTGAAGGGGAAATATAATTAGACCCCGGATTGATTTAGTATTTATGAACAGGTCAGAAATAATGAGAATTAATTACATTATCCCTCGATCTTCTATTCAAAGTGGAATCCAACCTCAAGAATTAACATCTTACATTGGAGACTCTGTATTCGTTCGAGTTCTGCTGGATAGACATCGTTCCTGTGTTCTTACCTTGCTAAAATCCAAATTCATTTTAAATATTTTTTTTTTACATATAACTGTAAATCTGATCTCCCTAAAGTGGAACTTTACCCACAGCAACTTGATAAAAAATAACGTTCTTTAGCAAGGAATATTAGTAATTATGCCACCAAAATGAGTGTGTGTTGTAAATTGCCTCCAGCATTGCGCCTCTTTCTTTTTTGCTGGTGGCGGCCATTCTTTAGATTGTAAGCTCTAATGAGCGGGGCCCTCTGATTCCTCTTGTACCAAATTGTAATGTAACTGTAATGTCTGCCTTTATTTTGTTAAGCGCTGCGCAAACTGTTGGTGCTATATAAAACCTGTATAATAATAATAATATAATAATAATAATTTTGCTGAAGCCCAGATCCCCTGAACAGCAATAAATCATAAAGCAGAATTACAGTATCTCACAACAGTGAGTACACCTCTCACATTTATGTAAATATTTTATTCTATCTTTTCATGTACAACTTGGCCTGGCGCCACTCATTGGAAAAAAAGCACCTATCACATGAATGTAATCACCCCAATACCACTATATACATACACACATATATATATATATATATATATATACACACACACACACACACACATACACAGTATCTTACAAAAGTGAGTACACCCCTCACATTTTTGTAAATATTTTCTTCTATCTTTTCATGTGACAACACTGAAGAAATGACACTTTGCTACAATGTAAAGTAGTGAGTGTACAGCTTGTATAACAGTGTAAATTTGCTGTCCCCTCAAAATAACTCAACACACAGCCATTAATGTCTAAACCACTGGCAGCAAAAGTGAGTACACCCCTAAGTGAAAATGTCCACATTGGGCCTAATTAGCCATTTTCCCTCCCCGGTGTCATGTGACTCGTTAGTTTTACAAGGTCTCAGGTGTGAATGGGGAGCAGGTGTGTTAGATTTGGTGTTATCGCTCTCACTCTCTCATACTGGTCACTGGAAGTACAACATGGCCCCACATGGCAAAGAACTCTCTGAGCGTCTGAAAAAAGAATTGTTGCTCTACATAAAGATGGTCTAGGCTATAAGAAGATTGCCAAGACCCTGAAACTGAGCTGCAGCACGGTGGCCAAGACCATACAGCGGTATAACAGGACAGGTTCCACTCAGAACAGGCCTCGCCATGGTCGACCAAAGAAGTTGAGGTCACGTGCTCAGCGTCATATCCAGAGGTTGTCTTTGGGAAATAGACGTATGAGTGCCGCCAGCATTGCTGCAGAGGTTGAAGGGGGGGGGCATGATCCCCTCCCTTCCGAGACTGGGCGGCAGGGCAGTATTCCAACATGATAACCACCCCAAACACACCTCCAAGATGACCACTGCCTTGCTAAAGAAGCTGAGGGTAAAGGTGATGGACTGGCCAAGCATGTCTCCAGACCTAAACCCTAATGAGCATCTGTGGAGCATCCTCAAATGGAAGGTGGAGGAGCACAAGGTCTCTAACATCCACCAGCTCTGTGATGTCATCATGGAGGAGTGGAAGAGGACTCCAGTGGCAACCTGTGAAGCTCTGGTGACCTCCATGCCCAAGAGGGTTAAGGCAGTGCTGGAAAATAATGGTGGTCACACAAAATATTCACATTTGGGCCCAATTTGGACATTTTCACTTAGGGGTGTACTCACTTATGTTGCCAGCGGTTTAGACATTAATGGCTGTGTGTTGAGTTATTTTGAGGGGACAGAAAATTTACACTGTTATACAAGCTGTACACTCACTACTTTACATTGTAGCAAAGTGTCATTTATTCAGTGTTGTCACATGAAAAGATAGAAGAAAATATTTACAGAAATGTGAGGGGTGTACTTACTTTTGTTAGATACTGTAAACCCATCGATTTAAAACAGTTACATTCCTGGAATGCCGGGATTTCTAACTGTCACACCATCAAACGGCTGATGTCATAACTGATCACATGTGCAGCACCATGGCAGTTGCAGATCATGCAGAAGCAGCTTCCTTAGCTGTAAAGGATAGGAGGGTTTAATTCTGCTTAAAAGCGGAGTTCCAGACAAAAATTTAGCTCTGTCTGAAACAAAAGCATACCCCTCACCCTGTTTTTTGATATTTTATTTTTTCATACCTTCTTGGTATGTTTTCATTCAGGATGTTCATCCCATGTCAACGCGGCGAGGTACGTCCCTTTCACGGTTTCATTGTGCCCTCCTCCTTCCGGGACCTGTGTGTCCCCCAGAAGACAACAGGGCCAACTCTCAAAGCTCCGCGTGCCTCATGCATGCGTAGTAGGAAACAGGCTGTGAAGCCGCAGGGCTTCACTTCCTGTTTCCCTTAGTAAGGATACCGGCGCCTGTATCCGGAGCCGATGGACGGGTCGGCTTTGGGTGCCGAGATCGCAGGAACCCTGGAAGGTAAGTGTCCTTATATTAAAATCCAGCAGCTACGGTATTTGTAGCTGCTGGCTTTTCATTTTTTTTTCACCCAGGTAGGAACACCGCTTTAAGGCTGTCAGCAGATCGGCCTCTACATACTGGGCAGTGCCTTCTTGCCAAAGCCGCCATTTTGCTGAAGCCCATAGTCCCTAAACGGCAGTAAATCTGCAGTAAATCTGTAGGCCGTCAGCAGATTGGCCTCTACCAATTTGGCACAGTGCCTAAAAAATGGAGTGTAACTGAGCATGTGCAGAGCAGGGTGAGACCGTGTACTACTGGAACATAAACAGTATAGACACTTATTAATGTTTTACATAATGCTATACCTGCAAAATGGGCCAACCTGAAATGATCTAGCGGGACTTTATTTTCTGACAGTTCCAATTTAACGTTAAAATCTGACTTGTATCTCAGTGCAAAGTTCTGGGGAAATCAGTGAGCCAATCACACAATCAGGAAATGACATTTCTGGGGGGTGTTCTGTATAACATCTGTGTTACAGAACACCTCCAGTTTACATTTTACAGAAAATTACAGCGGCTGCAGATTGAAAAGGAAAGGTCATTTTTAAAGCGGACCTTCAGTCCTTTTTTCTTCTTTCCATCTATTAAATCTTCTGCCCTTGTTGTTGTTTTAACTTTGGATAGTAAAACATTTTTTTTCTGCCAGTAAATCCCTTATACAGCCCACTTCCTGTTTCTTGTCTGGTCCTTAGCCTAGGCTTATGACATCATGTACAGCTCTCTCTCTCACTCTCCTGAGGGTTTGCCAGGAAGGGAGGGGGGGGGGGGGGGTGAGTCATAAGAGGGCCAATGAGAGCTGCAGAGCTGGAGGTGTGCCTCTGTGTAAATCCAGGAAGTGAACAGGCAGCAGCTTCAGCTGCCCACAGTTAAAATGGTTGCAGCCAGACTCAGTGGAGGGAGATTTCTGCAGCATATTTGGCAAGTACAGAATCACAGTATATATAAAATAATATGCAAAGTGGTTGGAGGAGAAGTTTCAGAATGGCAAAAATGTTTTTATTACAAATTATGTGAGCAGACTGCAGTTCCTCTTTAAGAGTCACACACCTGTGAGATAGGCGATACTTCTCGACAATCCACCTGGTCTTCTCAAAAATGGCCTCCCAGCTCGGCTGACCGGACATGTGCTCCACATCAAACCTGTATGGTATTCCTATAGGAGGAGAAAAATGACGTCAATTCTTTTTCAGGAATATGTAAGAGAAATAAATGATGTTTTTAAATGTTTATATCTGTAGCAGTTTTTATTTATTTATTTTTTTAATACAAGTAATTTAGTTTAAGTTCAAAAAAACCATGGTATTTATTTAAATAAAGTTTATTTGGCCTATGAATACCATGGTTTGGTCCTCCATTCAACCACTTGTCCCCTTCCTTTTCCCAATTTTGTTGAACTAATTACCTAAGTTGTGGAGGTACCCCGTCTACACTAGACAAATTGGTTCCCCCCCCCCCCAAAAAAAAATTAACAGTAGTCTGAGATCCACCTTTTTAAATTGTTTTCTAACTTTAGTGTAAGTACCTGAATTTGACTTGGTATCAGCCCCCTGAACAGCAGAGAACAGAGAGGGGGAGGGACAAGTAGCACAAGGGGCCAATCAAATATGCTGCAGTGTAAGCAGCATGCTAATAGGAGGAGATAGCAGAGTGACAGTGAAATCAGTCCGCTGCTTCTCCTTTCACTGTCCAGTCACAGGGTGGGGGAATCTGTATGTGAAAGTGCAGCAGAGAGAAATCAGGTCCCCCCCTGCTCTGCAAGGCCAGGCTATGCTGCGTGGCAGAGCTGTGCAAATCTAAGAACTGGAGGGGGGGTATATGTACAATATCTGTGTATTTAGCACTGGGAGTATCAGCTTCAAGTGATTTACTTACTGTATGAGCCGTCCTCACTCAGATCGTCACCAATAACCAGGCAGGATAGCTGTGACTGCGGCAGGGGGTTACTGCGGTTATACGGACTGATGATCATCCCCAAAAACTTTGCTCCTCCGCGAGAAAAATAACTCTGAATGAAAAGGAAGTAAATGAATACAAATGATAGATGACTAGAATATAATTAAAATGTAGCGCTGTTAACCTTTTCATGACAAGAGGACAATTAAAGCCAAGATGTCCAGAGCCAATTAAAGAAAAATTCCAAGTAAGGATATTTTTACATAGTTACACTGGTCCAGCTATATACCATAGTGGCATTCCACTAGACTAGAAGCTGGAAATCGATCTAATAGACAACGCCACTCCAGTGATCCTCACTATATTCCCGCGCCGAGCGGCTTCCCTAGTGCATTGTGAGCACAGCAGGTCGGCCACTCAGTATGGGTGTCATTCAGTCATCGCTTTGTATTCTATAAATGGATGCAAAGCTCTCTGATTGGACAAAATGGAGAGGCGGGAAGGTGACATCACCCTCTCTACCTCATCCAATTAAAGAATGCTTTGTATTGATTAAAGAGTAGCTCCACTTTTGTTGAGAAAAAAAAACCCTGATCTCTAGGTGATCTGTGTACATTGCATGGATTTTAACACACTTTGTTGCAGATTCCTACCTTTTGTTCTTCTGAAGAAATGTGTTTGTCTGTTTCCATGTGAAAAGTGGATCTAACTTATCAATCAGCTGCTGCACCTGCCGCATCCCTTTGGGAGCATCTCACCACAAAATGATATTTTTGTTGCAGGGGATGCCCAAAATCTGACTCGCATCTTAGTGGGAAAATCAGGGAAAATCAGTGAGCCAATCACACAAGCAGGAAATGATGTTTCGGGGGGGGGGGGGGGGGGATGTTCTGTACACAGTCTGTGTATAGAGCACCTCCAGGTGGCTATATTGCATTTTACAGAAAATTACAGCGGCTGCAGATTGGAAAGGTAATTTTTAATAACATTCCATTACAATATGACTTGTGTTGCAATTGTATACGCTAGATTATTATTATTTTTTTATTTGCCATTTCTTTCCCCCACGAAAGTGGAGATACCCTTTAAGAAAATGCAAAGAAATTTCTGAATGGCGCCCATACCGAGAGGCCGACCTGTTGTGTTCACAATTTAACAGAGCAGCTGCTTATCACGGGACACGGAAGCTGGTGGAGATCACTGGAGTAGTGGTGCCTACCATAGTCATTTCCAGCTTCTAGAGCAATCCTACAGGTATGGTATATATATATATATACACATAGTTACACTGGTCCAGCTTGGAGCAATGTAACCAAGTATAAAATATCTATACCTGGAATTCTTCTTTAATAGGAGAAGTATAACCAAAGCTTGTTTGGCTGTCCTTCTCCTATGGATCACAGGAGTGCAATCAGTTTTTTTGCATTTTATGGACACAAGTGGCTGAATTACATCTGAGGGGTTACAGAATGCAAAATAGTTAGTAAAAAAGTATATATCTATTTTTAACCACATGGATACTCATGCTTTTTCAATGAATGTTAAGTGAACCATGTTTATGTCTATGTTGAAGGTTTACTCTGGGGGTGGTGATATATATTTTTTACTAACTATTTTGCATTCTGTAACCCCTCAGATGTAATTCCCTCTGTATGAACCCTGATGAAGGAAAGAATTTCTGAAACGCGTCGGTTCAGGGAGATCTACTTACCTTCATTGACGGTTTTTTATTGTATCCATATTGATGCCTATTTGTATTAGCACCATATGTAATTGTTTTTTGATATGATATTTTCTTTGTAAATAAAATTATATATTTTTTCATATTGTGGTAGTGCTGTTAAAATCCCATTTCAGAGGAATTCTTCCTTTTCTCTTTTTTTTTTTGACTTATTGGGATGTGGCACACCCACAGATAGTATTCCCTGTCAGATCCTCTTCTTTATAAAAGATCCAGCTTACTTCATTTGCCTTCCCACTCTAAGGCTCTGTTCACACCTGAGCGATCCGGATCGCGGGTGGAATCGCTGAGATTCTGCCCGTAATTCCAGAATCGCATTATTTCTTAATGACTCCCCAAACGCGGTGCAACAATGGCGGCAAAAATTTGTGACAGCAAATGCTTCAGGCTTTGTGCCAAGATTTGGTACATGAGCTATTTTTTGAGCATTTTTGGAGCGGAGGGAGACCCATTTAAATGAATCGTCCTGCTCCAAATACGCTTAAGTAAAAACAAGAAAAAAATTGCTAAAAATAAAAACTATCGGCTACAGATCGCTCAGGTGTGAATAGGGCTGGGGAAAAAATCTATTCAAATCTTGAATCGAGTTGAGAGGTCAAATCGATTCAAAATTTAAGCAAATCGATTTTTTTTTTCACCGCGCCGGTCCTGAGGCGCTGCGGGCATGAGTTTTTAGGCGAGGCCGCGGCTTGGGCCTAGTCCGCGGACTAGGCCCAAGCCGTGGCCTCGCCTAAAAACTCATGCCCGCAGCGCCTCAGGACCGGTGCCGACACCGCGCCGCTCCTGAGGAGCTGCGGGAAAGGAGTTTTTAGGTGAGGCCGCAGCTTCGGCCTAGTCCGCGAGGCCGGACGCCGCGGACTAGGCCGAAGCCGCGGCCTCGCCTAAAAGCTCATGCCCGCAGCGCCTCAGGACCGGCGCGGTTTCCAAAGAAAAAAAAAAAAAAACTCGATTCGAATCGTGAATCGAGTTTTTTTTAAGAGAATCGAGGATTTTTTTTTTTAAGAAAATCTCCCAGCCCTAGGTGTGAATGAAGCTTTATGGTTGAAGTGAATATATATATATATATATATATATATATATATATATATATATATATATATATATATATATATATATATATATATATATATATAAAATCTTGATCGAGGGTTAGAATAAATCTCCCTTAGTATGGGGTGTTAATTATTTCCCCCATGGGGATTGTGTAGCGCCCTTTGTGCTCCCCTGGCTATACACTACGAGGATACATGGAAACATTTCAATTTAAAGTGGTTCTAAAGGCTGAAGTTTTTTTTTACTGGATGGGGAATCGCCCTCCTCATTGGCTGAGACAGCAGTCTCACTGACTCCCACTGCTGTCAATCACAGAGAGTGAGCAAATGAGGAGAGAGCGGGGGGGCGGGGCCGAGCCGTAGCTCTATGTATCTTATGGACGCATAGAGCAGCGGCTCAGGAACGAGCATGGAGCAGTCCCCCCAGAGAAAGTGGCTTTCTCTGGGGGCACTGCTCAAGGGGGAGGAGCCAGGAGCGCTGGTGAGGGACCGGAAAAGAAGAGGATCAGGGCTGCTGTGTGCAAAACCATTACACAGAGCAGGTAAGTATAACATGTTTGTTATTCTAGAAAAACAAAAACAAAGCTTTAGTATTACTTTAACCCCTTGGAGCCAGCAGGTGCGGCCTTTTAAGGGGTTTTACATGCGGGGGGGCTTAAGGTCATGTAACTGCCGTGATTGGCTGTCACATGATCAGAAATCTCCCGATTGCATGGAGCGATCGTGAGTTTTTCAATCAGGCGCTGGTAACTGTGACAGGAGCGTGCGGGGCGCGCACTCTCAGCACAGAGTGTTTGAATTACATGTTTAAATTAATGTACGCAAATATGCGATCGCTCTGCGCCAAGGCCCGGTTGCCGAGAGGCTACATATTTGCGTGCGGATGGCGCCAATTAATACTATTATACCAATTGTGCTACATATGTACAATGGATGTTACTTTGTTACTATAGAATTGTACATTTGTATAACAGACTGACCACCATTCTCTCCCCCTGAAAAAAAAATTGTATGAAACTGAAACGCAATGTAATTATTTCAAGGGTGGTCTGTGTAACGCTTTGTCATCAATCAGCTGATTGGTTTTACCTCTACTATATTTGCACTGCTTTTCTTTTTATATAAAAGGTGGAATAAAGTATCTTTGTATTTTATTATATTGGTATTTGTCAAGTGCCTGAAAAGTCCCGACCAAAATGAACTTCTTTCATCAGGAGTTCCTCTCTACGGGGAGAGATGAGAAAGGCGGCTCTCAGTGACCTTATCAGACTTGCATTGGATCTGCAGCCCATGTAATGATTTCCCTGGATGCTCGGATTGTTTAATGATTATCTTAAAAACACACAGATGTCAGACCTGGTACTTGGCCTGGGTGTCGATATCCCGGATGGATGGATTGGGGTCAAAGGCAGGATGAGAGTGATACCAGCCAATGACATTGTAGCCGTGCAGTGACAGGGCTTCTGACGCCTGAGTCTGAGAAACGGGGTCCATTTCACACTGCAGCCCCGTGCTGAGACTGTTACACGGCTCCGCAGTCCAAATCTAGAAAGGAAAACGCGGAGAATGTGAGCATGTGCAGGCGGCAATCTCTCTCCTAATCAGGGTGGATTTGATTTCAATCAGGATTTTTAAAGAGCAAATGTCATCTCTGTCCCGCAGCCGCTCCTCCTCTGAACTGCTGTTGACTCCCCGACAGTCCCATTCACTTTATTGGGACGGCTGGTGATGTGGCAGTGACACAACAAGGTGAGGGACGCGGCGGCAGCAGGTGAGTGGATGCCCACTAACAGGCGCTGCCTTGATGGATCTGAAATGACAGGTGCTCTTTAAATGTAAGGACTTATTCTTGCTAAAATGGCGATCCTTGCAAAATTTTATGTCACACGGTATTTGCGCATCCGTCTTTCAAACGCACTTTTTTGGAAAAAAAGACACTTTCATGAATTAAAAAAAAACAAATAAAAAAACAGTAAAGTTAGCCCATTTTTTTTGTATAATGTGAAAGATGATGTTACGCCAAGTAAATACAGTGGAACCTCGGATTACGAGCATAATACGTTCCAGGAGAATGCTTGTAATCCAAAGTACTCACATATCAAAGCGAGTTTCCCCATAGAAGTCAATGGAAACGAAAATAATTTGTTCCGCATTGACTTCAATGGCATGCAATACCGCATGTGGCCAGAGGTGTGGGAGGGGGCGCCGTAGAGCCTCGGAAACAGCCGGAAAGGCCCGAGGACACCTCGGGCTGACCTCGGAAAGACTCCGTTCCCGAGGTTTGCCGAGGTCAGCTGAGCTGTCCTCGGGCCTTTCCGTGCATTTCCGAACGGCTGTGATCGGCGCCCACCCACCTCAGGCCAAACGCGGTACTGCACACGCTTTGGCCTGAATAGTGCTCGTTTTGCGAGACAACACTCGCAAACCGAGTTACGATTTTTAAAAATACAGTGTTCGTACTGCGAAACGCTCGTTAACCGCGTTATTCGCAATCCGAGGTTCCACTGTAGATACCCAACATGTCCTGCTTTGAAATTGTGCACACTCGTGGAATGGCGACAGACTACGGTACCTAGAAATCTCCATAGGCGACACTTTAAAAAAAATTAACGGTTACCAGGTTGGAGATACAGAGGAGGTCTTTTGCTAGAATTATTGCACTTGCTCTAACGATCTTGGCGTTACCTCACAAATACGTGATTTGAACAGCATTTAAAAAAACGGTGATGCCTGGAGCTGCAGACATTATCCCGGTATAACCCCTTAAACCGAGGCCGCATATGTGCGTATGGTCGGCGCTAAGGGGTTAAACGCCATTTAATGTGTGGGTGTGTCACAGCACTAAATACTGAAAAAGGGACGGGTAATGAAGTAGAATATACGGGTTAGTATTCAGGCAAGGGCTTCATACAAGGGATGCATTATAAGAAGATAAAGGGTGAACTTTAGTTACTTGAAAATTGATTTTTCATGCATTCTAAAAAATAGAAACCAGCTTACTTCTACAATACGTTCTTCTTCCAGATATCTTCCTCCTAATAAGCCGATGACTTCCGCCATGGAGACGTGAGAGTGCTTTAACAGAGAGCAACAAAATGAAGTGACACCTTTTATAGGATTGGATAATTCACATATAATATTCTATACTTACCAAATCTAATATTAGCATGGCCTCCGCCGATATCTTCACTTGGAAGGGAGCCTGAAATAAAAGCAACGTTTAGAAAGGAAATACAAAAACATCAATTAGAGACGACACAACATTGCTAAATAAAAGACAACTTTCCAACAGCTGTGTGAAGTTGGCACCCCATGTTTGTA
Organism: Lithobates septentrionalis; assembly: GCA_037952835.1. Taxonomy (NCBI): domain Eukaryota; kingdom Metazoa; phylum Chordata; class Amphibia; order Anura; family Ranidae; genus Lithobates; species Lithobates septentrionalis. The sequence goes on along the minus strand of JBBDGP010001707.1, from coordinate 1,169,408 downwards.
AAACCTGAATAAAAATATACCATTCGTTTGTGCCACGTTTGTGCTGATTTGTGCCGCAAAAATAAACGTTTGTGCCGGTTCGGTTTCTAAGATATTAAACATTCAATTTAATGCAAGCCCCGCCCACTTTGCACCCCATGTCCCTGAATTTTAAAAACAAACGCGCCATTCGTTTGTGCCGCGTTTGTGCTGGTTTGTGCCGCAAAAATAAACGTTTGTGCCGCTTTGGTTGCGGAGATATTGTGCGTTATAGTTGCTGTAACCCCGCCCACATTGCACCCCATGTTCCTGAATTTTAAAAACAAACACACCATTTGTTTGTGCCGCGTTTGTGCTGGTTTGTGCCGCAAAAAGAAACGTTTGTGCCGCTTTGGTTGCGGAGATATTGTGCGTTATAGTTGCTGTAACCCCACCCATTTTGCACCCCATGTTCCTGAATTTTAAAAACAAACGTGCCATTCGTTTGTGCCGCGTTTGTGCTGGTTTGTGCCGCAAAAATAAAAGTTTGTGCCGCTTTGGTTGCGGAGATATTGTGCGTTATAGTTGCTGTAACCCCGCCCATTTTGCACCCCATGTTCCTGAATTTTAAAAACAAACACGCCATTCGTTTGTGCCGCGTTTGTGCTGGTTTGTGCCGCAAAAATAAACGTTTGTGCCGCTTTGGTTGCGGAGATATTGTGCGTTATAGTTGCTGTAACCCCGCCCATTTTGCACCCCATGTTCCTGAATTTTAAAAACAAACGCGCCATTCGTTTGTGCCGCGTTTGTGCTGGTTTGTGCCGCAAAAATAAAAGTTTGTGCCGCTTTGGTTGCGGAGATATTGTGCGTTATAGTTGCTGTAACCCCGCCCATTTTGCACCCCATGTTCCTGAATTTTAAAAACAAACGCGCCATTCGTTTGTGCTGGTTTGTGCCGCAAAAATAAACGTTTGTGCCGCTTTGGTTGCGGAGATATTGTGCGTTATAGTTGCTGTAACCCCGCCCATTTTGCACCCCATGTTCTTGAATTTTAAAAACAAACGTGCCATTCGTTTGTGCCGCGTTTGTGCTGGTTTGTGCTGCAAAAATAAAACTTTGTGGCGCTTTGGTTGCGGAGATATTGTGCGTTATAGTTGCTGTAACCCCGCCCATTTTGCACCCCATGTTCCAGAATTTTAAAAACAAACGCGCCATTCGTTTGTGCCGCGTTTGTGCTGGTTTGTGCCGCAAAAATAAATGTTTGTGCCGCTTTGGTTGGGGAGATATAGTGCGTTATAGTTGCTGTAACCCCGCCCACATTGCACCCCATGTTCCTGAATTTTAAAAACAAACACACCATTTGTTTGTGCCGCGTTTGTGCTGGTTTGTGCCACAAAAATAAACGTTTGTGCCGCTTTGGTTGCGGAGATATTGTGCGTTATAGTTGCTGTAACCCCACCCATTTTGCACCCCATGTTCCTGAATTTTAAAAACAAACGTGCCATTCGTTTGTGCCGCGTTTGTGCTGGTTTGTGCCGCAAAAATAAAAGTTTGTGCCGCTTTGGTTGCGGAGATATTGTGCGTTATAGTTGCTGTAACCCCGCCCATTTTTCACCCCATGTTCCTGAATTTTAAAAACAAACGCGCCATTCGTTGGTGCCGCGTTTGTGCTGGTTTGTGCCGCAAAAATAAACGTTTGTGCCGCTTTGGTTGCGGAGATATTGTGCGTTATAGTTGCTGTAACCCCGCCCATTTTGCACCCCATGTTCCTGAATTTTAAAAACAAACGCGCCATTCGTTTGTGCCGCGTTTGTGCTGGTTTGTGCCGCAAAAATAAACGTTTGTGCCGCTTTGGTTGCGGAGATATTGTGCGTTATAGTTGCTGTAACCCCGCCCATTTTGCACCCCATGTTCTTGAATTTTAAAAACAAACGTGCCATTCGTTTGTGCCGCGTTTGTGCTGCAAAAATAAAACTTTGTGGCGCTTTGGTTGCGGAGATATTGTGCGTTATAGTTGCTGTAACCCCGCCCATTTTGCACCCCATGTTCCAGAATTTTAAAAACAAACGCGCCATTCGTTTGTGCCACGTTTGTGCCGCAAAAATAAATGTTTGTGCCGCTTTGGTTGGGGAGATATAGTGCGTTATAGTTGCTGCAACCCCGCCCACATTGCACCCCATGTTCCTGAATTTTAAAAACAAACACACCATTTGTTTGTGCCGCGTTTGTGCTGGTTTGTGCCGCAAAAATAAACGTTTGTGCCGATTTGGTTGCGGAGATATTGTGCGTTATAGTTGCTGCAACCCCGCCCACATTGCACCCCATGTTCCTGAATTTTAAAAACAAATGTGCCATTTGTTTGTGCCGCGTTTGCGGCTGGTTTGTGCCGCAAAAATAAATGTTTGTGCCGCTTTGGTTGCGGAGATATTGTGCGTTATAGTTGCTGCAACCCCGCCCACATTGCACCCCATGTTCCTGAATTTTAAAAACAAACACACCATTTGTTTGTGCCGGGTTTGTGCAGCTTTGGTTGCGGAGATATTGTGCGTTATATGTTGTCAAACCACATTGACTTTACACCTTGTTATTAAAGCTTACATACAGAACCTAAACTCAGCTTGGGTTTCCTTAATGTAAAGCTCCTCCCACTGTACTGGCACTGCACTTCATATTGTACCCTGAAAAAGGCACCTCTGCCGGGTTAGCCCCCCCATATCAAAATTTTTGAAAAAATCGTATGCAGTTTGTTAGATTTTTGTTAGATCAGGTTAGATCAACCGTTGTTTGCGTTAGATCTCACACAGAAGAAGCGATATTAACAGTTATTTGCTGGGGGGGCTAACCCGTCATCAGCCCCCCCTTATCAAAAAATTGACCAAACAGTTAGCTATTTTGGAAGCAATTTGTTAGATCCGGTATGATCAAGTGGTTTTAACGTTAGATCTCACATCATTTCAGAGATATTCCACATCAAAATAGAGATATTAGGTGGTACATATGGACGGGTTAGCCTCCCCCTTATCAAATTTTCGGGCCAAAAATCATTCAAGCTAATAGATATTGGTTAGATCCGGTAAGATCAAGTGGTTTTAACGTTAGATCTCACATCATTTCAGAGATATTCCACATCAAAATAGAGATATTAGGTGGTACATATGGACGGGCTGGCCCCCCCTTATATTCAGCACAATGAAAATCACACCCAGCGGCGCAAAAACTTTTCCTCAGCTGCAGGGGCCCAACTTATGATCCTGCACACAAGCCCACTGCTTTCAGAAAATGCCCCTGACCTGAGCTCATCATTGCACATCCATTCCAGATGCTCGTATGTGACATCACATACATCCCATACATCACATACATCACATACAAGCACGTGGGCTGGATGCGAGAGGTGAATCAGCAGGATGAGTGTGCCAGGACAAGTAGATGTGTCTCATCTCTGCTTCCTTTTACCACTCTGCATATCACACATATCATAGATGAGAAGAGGGTACAGTGGTGGGAAAAATGAGCAGGAGGGGTTTAGATGTGGGACAGAAGAACAGGAGGGTAGAGCCGTGGGGCAGATGTGCAGGGGGGGTTCAGTTTTGGTGCAGATGAGAAGGAGGTTCAGTGGTGGGACAGAAAAGCAGGGGGGTAGAACAGTGGGGCAAATGTGAAAGGAGGTGTATTGGTGGGACAGATGAGCAGGAGGTTACAGTGGTGGGGCAGGAGAACAGGGGGAACATAGGTGGGGCAGAAGAGCAGGGGGTACAGAGGTGAAACAGATGTGCAGGAGACACATTAGTAAGGCAGATGAAAAAGCGGGTTACAGTGGTAGGGCAGATGAGAAGGTGATTCAGTAGTAGACAGAAGAGCATGGGAATATGGCGGTGGAGCAAATGTGCAGAGAGGTACAGTGGTGGGGCAGATGAGAAAAATGGTACATTGATGGGGTAGATGAGCAGGGGGGTTACAGTGGTGGGGCAGAAGAGCAAGGGGGTACAGTGGTGGTGCAGATGTGCAGAAGGTGCAGTGGTGGGAGGGATGCGAAGGGGGTTCAGCAGTGGGACAGAAAAGCAGGGGGGTACAGTGATGGGGCAGATGAGCGGGGGAGGGGTTTAGTGTTGGGCCAGATGAGAAGGGGGTTACAGTGGTGGGAAAATGAGCAGGAGGGGTTCAGTGTTGGGGCAGATGAGAAGGGGGTTTAGCGGTGGGACAGAAGAGCAGGGGGGTACAGCGGTGGGGTAGATGTGAAAGGAGGTGCATTGGTGGACAGATGAGCAAGGGGTTACAGTGGTTGGGCAGAAGAGCAGGGAGAACAGATGTGGGGCAGATGTACAGGGGGGTACAGTGGCGGGTCAGAGGAGAAAGGAGGTACATTAGTGGTACAGATGAGCAGGGGGTTACAGCGGTGGGGCAGAAGAGCAGGGGGAACAGAGGTGAGACAGATGTGCAGGAGGTACAGTGATGGGGCAGAAGAGAAAGGGGGTTACAGTGGTGGGGCAGATGAGAAAGGGGGTTACAGAGGTGGGGCAGATGAGAAAGGGGGTTACAGTGGTGGGGCAGATGAGAAAGGGGATTACAGAGGTGGGGCAGATGAGAAAGGGGGTTACAGTGGTGGGGCAGATGAGAAAGGGGGTTACAGAGGTGGGGAAGATGAGCAGGGGGAACAGAGGTGGGACAGATGTGCGGGAGGTACAGTGGTGGGGCAGATGAGAAAGGGGTTTACAGTGGTGGGGCAGATGAGAAAGGGGTTTACAGTGGTGGGGCAGATGAGAAAGGGGGTTAGAGAGGTGGGACAGATGAGAAAGGGGGTTACAGTGGTGGGGCAGATGAGCAGATAAGTTCAGTGTTAGGACAGATGAGAAGATGGTTCAGCAGTGAGACAGAAGAGCATGGGGGTACGGTGGTGGGGCAGATTTGCAGGGGGTTACAGTGGTGGGGCAGTTGAGCAGGGGGGTACAGTGGTGGGGCAGATTTGCAGGTGATACAGTGATCTGAGGTGTGAAGGTGTATGAATTGGGGTTGATCTGAGGCGTGAGAGTGCAGGATGTTAATTTCTCATTACTAAAGTAGTTTACAGCATTTACTTTATAAAAAATCCTTTTTGTGATTGAGATTGTGAAGTTGACTTTTTTTGTTATAAAATCGGCATGCTCAATTTCTTTGAAAACATTTTTCGGCACACTGCTCAAAAGGCTGCTTACCTCCTAGCCTATCAGTTTTTATTAAAGATGGAAAATGGGCTGTGGAGCAAGACCCGCTGTCGCCCAAAACTATTTTCTCATTTTCAATAATCAAAGAAGGTAAGGAGAAAAGGATGGAAAAGGTAAGAGGAGAGAAGGGGGGGGGGGAGTAAGGCTGGGGGGGTGAAATGACGTTGGTTCAGGATAACTATGGTGAACGGGCTCCGGGACTTATCTATGACATTAAGTCCCAAGAAGGGCAGTACCCTCTGCGGAAACGACAAACTGGTTCCATAGTCCCCAAGTGTTAGAGTATTTTTCCTGTTGGTGTTGTGCAGTGAGTACTAGATCTCCCATATCATTTGGAATGGAGTTTTTATAGAGTTTGGCTCACATGGAGGAGACATGTAGCAGGAAAAAGCTGGATCACCAGGAACCTTGTATTCCGTAAATTTTTGCGTGGTTTATCTGTCTCCCAGAAGTGGATCAATTTAGGGCACGACCAAAATATGTGAAGTCGTGTTCCTCCATCCCCCTGGCATCTCCAACATTGGTCAGTAGTTGCAGGGTGAGGTACCACCTTGTTAACAGTTTATAGTTGGTCTGTTTAATTTTCGTACAAACCGATGATTTCAACGAAAATCTGAGGACATGTTGTATCTGAGCAGATGTAAATGTACGCCCCAGCTTACTTTCCCATTTGTTCAAGAACGGTAAGTGTGGTTGTTCAGCCGGACAGTTCAAGAGGGTGTATGTTTTGGATAGAGCCTGTGGAAGGGAACCCTCTTTGGAACAGTATGCTTCAAAGGACGTCAGGGGACGATTAAATCCCTGTGGATTAGGCAAAGTATTGAGAAAGTGTTGTAATTGTAGCGCTGTCCACAAGGAAAGTTTGAAGGGCTCATTAGCACTACTGTGGAAGGTCATTGGCCTCCCGTTAGGAAGTGGGATGCCTGGACCCTACCTGTTTGGCTTAGGGTCCGAAACATTTGCGGTTCCAGACCAGGGAGGAACCACGGTTTTTCTATGATAGGGAGCAATGGGGAATCAGGGAAGAAAGCCGGTTCTGTGTGCTGACCTGGGAGCATATGCGGAGTGTCATACCCATTATGGGGTGTGACTTCAGCACAGGCGGTAGTTGGTCATAGCACCACAGAGCCCATGGCAGCAGAATGTCAGTCTGGGCCTGTTCCAGTTGTGCCCACAATTTAGAGCAGCGATGCCAAAATTTATTAATTTTAAGCTACTGCCACAGGGGCCTAACTTCTCATATAAAATAACGAACTGTTATGTATTTATCATAGATTAAATAAAACATCTCACTGATCAAACTGCAACAAGCTTTAATCCCTACTTACATTGCGATTATTACTGATTTCTGCCATGTGCATGCTAGGTTTAATGCAATAATAACTTCATCGAACAATTATCTATACTAACTTGGATGTTGTTATTGGCAAAGAATATGAAATCTCTGAAATGATGTGAGATCTTACGTTAAAACCTCTTGATCTTACCGGATCTAACGAATATCTATTAGCCCGAATGATTTTTGGCCCGAAAATTTGATAAGGGGGGGCCAGCCCCCCCTCATTAATCACTTAATAAGTCTCTAATTATGTGAGATCTAACGTTAAAAACACTTGATCTTACCGGATCTAACGAATATCTATTAGCCTGAATGATTTTTGGGCCTAAATTTGATAAGGGGGGGCTAACCCGTCCATATTTACCACCTAATATCTCTATTTTGATGTGGAATATCTCTGAAATGATGTGAGATCTAACGTTAAAACCACTTGATCTTACCGGATCTAACAAATATCTATTGGCCTGAATGATTTTTGGGCCGAAAATTTGATAAGGGGGGGCCAGCCCCCCCCACATTAATCACTTAATCAGTCTCTAATTATGTGAGATCTAACGTTAAAAACACTTGATCATACCGGATCTAACAAATTGTTTCCAAAATAGCTAACTGTTTGGTCAATTTTTTGATAAGGGGGGGGCTGATGACGGGTTAGCCCCCCCTAGCAAATAACTGTTAATATCGCTTCTTCTGTGTGAGATCTAACGCAAACAACGGTTGATCTAACCTGATCTAACAAAGATCTAACAAACTGCATAAGATTTTTTGAAAAATTTTGATATGGGGGGGCTAACCCGGCAGAGGTGCCTTTTTCAGGGTACAATATGAAGTGCAGTGCCAGTACAGTGGGAGGAGCTTTACATTAAGGAAACCCAAGCTGAGTTTAGGTTCTGTATGTAAGCTTTAATAACAAGGTGTAAAGTCAATGTGGTTTCACAACATATAACGCACAATATCTCCGCAACCAAAGCTGCACAAACATTTATTTTTGCGACACAAACCAGCATAAACCCGGCACAAACAAATGGCGCGTTTGTTTTTAAAATTCAAGAACATGGGGTGCAAAATGGGCGGGGTTACAGCAACTATAACGCACAATATCTCCGCAACCAAAGCGGCACAAACGTTTATTTTTGCGGCACAAACCAGCACAAACGCGGCACAAACAAATGGCACGTTTGTTTTTAAAATTCAGGAACATGGGGTGCAATGTGGGCGGGGTTGCAGCAACTATAACGCACTATATCTCCGCAACCAAAGCGGCACAAACGTTTATTTTTGCGGCACAAACCAGCACAAACGCGGCACAAACGAATGGCACGTTTGTTTTTAAAATTCAGGGACATGGGGTGCAAAGTGGGTGGGGTTGCAGCAACTATAACGCACAATATCTCCGCAACCAAAGTGGCACAAACGTTTATTTTTGCGGCACAAACCAGCACAAACCCGGCACAAACAAATGGTGCATTTGTTTTTAAAATTCAGGAACATGGGGTGCAATGTGGGCGGGGTTGCAGCAACTATAACGCACTATATCTCCGCAACCAAAGCGGCACAAACATTTATTTTTGCGGCACAAACCAGCACAAACGCGGCACAAACGAATGGCGCGTTTGTTTTTAAAATTCAAGAATATGGGGTGCAAAATGGGCGGGGTTACAGCAACTATAACGCACAATATCTCCGCAACCAAAGCGGCACAAACATTTATTTTTGCGGCACAAACCAGCACAAACGCGGCACAAATGAATGGCGTGTTTGTTTTTAAAATTCAGGAACATGGGGTGCAAAATGGGCGTGGTTACAGCAACTATAACGCACAATATCTCCGCAACCAAAGCGGCACAAACATTTATTTTTGCTGCACAAACCAGCACAAACGTGGCACAAACGAATGGCGCGTTTGTTTTTAAAATTCAGGAACATGGGGTGAAAAATGGGCGGGGTTACAGCAACTATAACGCACAATATCTCCGCAACCAAAGCGGCACAAACGTTTATTTTTGCGGCACAAAGCAGCACAAACGCAGCACAAACGCGGCACAAACGAATGGCGCATTTGTTTTTAAAATTCAGGAACATGGGGTGCAAAATGGGCGGGGTTACAGCAACTATAACGCACAATATCTCCGCAACCAAAGCGGCACAAACATTTATTTTTGCAGCACAAACCAGCACAAACGTGGCACAAACGAATGGCGCATTTGTTTTTAAAATTCAGGAACATGGGGTGCAAAATGGGCGGGGTTACAGCAACTATAACGCACAATATCTCCGCAACCAAAGCGGCACAAACGTTTATTTTTGTGGCACAAACCAGCACAAACGCGGCACAAACGAATGGCACGTTTGTTTTTAAAATTCAGGGACATGGGGTGCAAAGTGGGCGGGGCTTGCATTAAATTGAATGTTTAATATCTCAGAAACCGAACCGGCACAAACGCTCATTTTTGCGGCACAAATCAGCACAAACGCGGCACAAACGAATGGTATATTTTTATTCAGGTTTTACAAACATGGGGTGCCAACTTCACACAGCTCTTTCCAACTGATGAAAAAGGCAAGCTTGTTTTATAAAAAAACAGGGTGGATTTGATTTAAATCAAGTCAATTTAAACCACAATTTAAATCACTAGTAAAAAAGGCTCAATTTAAATCAACTCGATTCAAATCCTAATTTTTAAAGAGCAACCGTCATCTCTGTCCCACTGCGGCTCCTCCTCTGTCCCGCTGAGGTGCCTCCTCTGTCCCGCTGGGGCTCCTCCTCTGACCCGCTGGGGCTCCTCCTCTGACCCGCTGTTGGCTCCTCCTCTGACCCGCTGTTGGCTCCTCCTCTGACCCGCTGTTGGCTCCTCCTCTGACCCGCTGTTGGCTCCTCCTCTGACCCGCTGTTGGCTCCTCCTCTGACCCGCTGTTGGCTCCTCCTCTGACCCGCTGTTGGCTCCTCCTCTGACCCGCTGTTGGCTCCTCCTCTGACCCGCCGTTGACTCCCCGGCAGTCCCTTTAATGGGACGGCTGGTGATGCGGCAGTGACACAACAAGGTGAGGGACGTGGCGGTAGCAGGTGAGTGGATGCCCGCTAACAGGCGCTGCCATGATGGATCTGAAATGACAGGTGCTCTTTAACCACTTCACATCCCCGCTATGGCCGAATGACGGCCACAGTGCGGACTTGAATTCACGGGAGGCCGTCATATGACAGCCTCCCCTGTGCACGCTCGCTGCAGGGCACGCGCCGAGCGCACCATGATCACCGAATCACTGAGACTCGGGTGATCACCGATCCAAGTAAGGGGCCGGTCCCGGCCCCTTACCATGTCATCAGCTGTCAGCCAATGACAGCTGATCACATGATGTAAACAAAAAAGATCGGTAATCGTTTTTTTTTCTACTCTAGCTGTCTAGCTGACAGCCTATCAGTGCCCATCACTGCCGCCTATCAGTGCCCATCACTGCCGCCTATCAGTGCCCATCACTGCCGCTTATCAGTGCCCATCACTGCCGCCTATCAGTGCCCATCACTGCCGCCTAATCAGCATACATCAATGAAGGAGAAAATTGACCTGTTTTAAATTTTTTATAACAAAATATAAAAAAATTTAAAATTAAAAAAAAAAAAAAATTCAGTTTTTTACATTTTTTTAACAAAAAGTAAAAGTCGCAGAGGTGATCAAATACCACCAAAAGAAAGCTCTATTTGTGGTGAAAAAATGACAAAAATTTACTTTGGGTACAGTGTTGTATGACCGCGCAATTGTCATTCAAAGTGCGTCAGTGCTGAAAGCTGAAAATTGGTCTGGATAGGAGGGGGGTTTAAGTGCCCAGTAAGCAAGTGGTTAAAGAGGAAGTAAACCCTGATGGGTTTTACTTCCTCTTTATTTCCCTGCAAAGGTAAAGCATAATGGGATACTATGCATTGCATACTAGCCCATTATGTGTCACTTACCTGAAACCAAAGCCCGCGATGTCACCGCTGTCCCCACTAGCAGCGAGCGTCCATCTTCACCCATCTTCCTTCCAGGGCTGCGAACTCCAGCTCTGTGACTGGCCGCATGCGCGCGGGAGCCAATAGTCAGGACATGACTCCCTTTAGAAACGGCACAATCTGCCCTTTCTAAAGTGCGCATGCGCCGTAGACATCGGCGCATGGCTTTATTGTTAAATATCTCCTGAACTGTGGAGGTTTAGGAGATATTTCCAGCACCTACAGGTAAGCCTTAATCTAGGCCTACCTGTAGGTAAAAGTGGTTGTATAAGGTGAACAGGGCGTACAACCACTTTAAAATTTAAGGACTTATTCTTGCTGGTAGTTAGAATATTTAATATTTGCAAAAAAATAAATAAAAATAGGGTTTTTTATTACAGCTTACCTGTAAAATCCTTTTCTTTCGACGGACATCACAGGACACAGAGCCACAGTAATTACTGATGGGTTATAGGGTATCACTAGGTATTGGACACTGGTCACACCCTAATCAGGAAGTTCAACCCCCTATATAACCCCTCCCCTTCCAGGGATACCTCAGTTTTGTAGCAAAGCAGTATAGGTGTATTAGAAGAGGGGCAGGACCTCTGTGTCCCGTGATGTCCGTCGAAAGAAAAGGATTTTACAGGTAAGCTGTAATAAAAAATCCTATTTTCTTTTCTCGGACATCACGGGACACAGAGCCACAGTAATTACTGATGGGATGTCCCAAAGCAATGCCAACTGAGGGGGGGGGGGGGAATCACAACCAAGTAGGGTGCTATCAGACCTGAGGACCCTGTACCGCTGTCTGCAGCACACTACGCCCAAAGGCGATATCCTCATGCCTTCCCATATCCACCTGATAGAATCTGGTGAATGTATGAACTGAAGACCAGGTTGCGGCCTTGCAGATCTGAGCCATAGAGGCCCGGTGATGCACTGCCCAAGAAGCACCAATAGCCCTTGTGGAATGTGCCTTGATCTGAAACGGAGGAATCTTCTGTTTCAAACCGTAAGCTTGAATAATCAACTGTCGAATCCATTTAGAAATGGTCGCTTTTGACGCTGCCTGTCCTCTATTGGGACCCTCCGGCAGCACAAACAAGACATCCGTCTTGCGAATCTGAGCAGTTGCCTCCAGATAGGTCTTGACTGCTCTTACTACATCCAAAGAATGTAATGACCTTTCTTCCGAAGAACAAGGTTCTGGAAAAAAGGAAGGTAGCACAATGTCTTGGTTTAGATGAAAATCTGAAACCACCTTCGGTAAAAAACTAGGATGAGGGCGCAGTACCACTCTATCCTTGTGTATAATCAAGTAAGGCTCCTTACAGGAAAGAGCTGCTATTTCTGATACTCTTCTAGCAGAAGAGATAGCTACCAGGAAAATTAGTTTCCTCGTCAGTAAGACCAAAGGAATCTGACGTATTGGTTCAAAAGGCTGTTTTTGTAACACCGATAGAACCAAGTTCAAGTCCCAGGGGTTTAGGGGCGCCCTAACCGGAGGATTAAGACGCATCACCCCCTGTATAAAGTTTCGGATCAGAGAATGCGAAGCAAGCGGCCGTTGAAACAACACTGATAAGGCCGACACCTGGCCCTTGATGGTACTCAAGGCCAGCTTCATCTCTAATCCTAATTGTAGAAAATCCAGAATTCTACTTATGACATATTTCCTGGGATGCCAACCCCTGGATTCAGACCAGGATACATAAGCTTTCCAGACTCTATGATAAATCATTCTGGAAGCTGGCTTCCTTGCATTGATCAAGGTAGATATGACAGGACCTGAAAGCCCACGATTTTTCAGAACGTGGGATTCAATAGCCCACCCGTCAAATCTAGCATTTGTGAGGCAGGCTGGAACACCGGACCTTGAGCTAACAGGTCTGGGTGTATCGGTAGGGTCCACCGGAAACCCACCATCATCCCTGCTATTTCTGCTTATCAGGTTCTTCTGGGCCAAACGGGGGCCACCAGAAGTGCCGACTTCCCTTCTTGCCTGAGTCTGCGAAGGAGCCGTGGCAGTAGCAGAATGGGAGGGAATGCATAAATCGGTGAGAGCCGATGCCACGGAATCACCAACGCCTCCGTCCTGCCTGCAAGAGGATCCCAGGCAACCGGTAGGAAGGATTTCCCCTTCTGTAGGTTTTCGGGTATGAGCCATCAGCTGAGGCTCTGACGCATCGCATGCGATAGGTGCATTGGAAAGACTTATGCCTGCACCTTCCTGTTCCAGGTCAACAGAATACTGTGTTGCAACAGTTCTGCTTGGAACTGCGCATAGGGAACTGCTTCGAATGAAGCCACTATCTTCCCCTGCAGCCTCATACAAAGGCGGACAGAAAGACCCTTCCTGGCCCTGACTGTCAGAATCAGCTCCCTTAGAGCAGTGATCTTTGCCTGCAGACACTTCAGTTAAGCAGGAAAACTGGGCACATATAGGCCTGTATCTCTGATGCCTATTGACATCAGAAATTCTCCTCCCTGCAGGACGGAGATTACTGTCTGAATTGATTCCAAACAAAAGGACTGCATCCTTGGGAATCGTTTCAGATCTCTCAAATCCAAAGTGGGTCTGTCGTCCCCATTTGGTTTTCGGACCATAGAAAGATTGGAACGGAGTCTCAATCCTTGATCCTTTGTGGGAACCCCCACAATGACCTCTTGCGACCAAAGTCGCTTTATCGCTAGAAGGAGCGACTGCTTCTCTTCTGGTTTTCTGGGAACACCTGATCTGAGGGAACGAGGAGAGGGACATTCTCGGAACTCCAGTCTGTACCCTAAGGTTACCATGGAGATTACCCATCTGTCCTGGAAGTCCTTCTGCCAGGGCCCTGAGAGCTGCAGCAGTCTTTCCCCCCACTCGAGCGAGCGGGGCGCCCCTTCATGAAGAGGTCTTAGTGTCTTGCTTAGAAGACCTTTTCCCCCAGGATTTCTTGTGTCCCTGGGGTCGACTCTTGTTTCTTGCCCCAGACGGAGGAGACCGTCGTGACTGCCTGGAGGCTGCTGCCCCTGGCGCTGGGGAAAGAGTCCGTTTAAAAGAGGGACGCTTACTCTTCTTCTTATCAGGTAAGAGAGTGCTTTTCCCACAGGAGATCGTCTTGATATAATTATCCAAGTCCTCTCCAAACAACCTTTCACCACGGAAGGAAAACCCAGCCAGAAGCTTCTTACATGGTGCTTCGGCTGACCAGTTTTTCAACCATAAGATTCTACGTATATGCACCAACCCAAGCGAGAGGCGAGAGGTTTGCACGATAGAATCTCTAATGGCGTCAACAGCATAACATAAAGCCGCAGGAAGGTTAGCAAACCCCTGGGCCTGCTGTTCAGGCAATACTTTGATGACCTGCTTAACATGGTCTCTTAAGTATTGACAGACTCCAATCGCTGCTACTGCAGGTTGGGCCACTGATCCTGCTAAAGAGAACACATCTTTCAATAAGAAGTCCATCTTTTTATCCACAGGATCTTTGAGCATCTGAGCGTTGTCTACAGGACAAGTCAGATTACTATTTACAGAGGAAATGGCCGCATCAATGGCCGGTATTCCCCACCTCTTAATAAACTTTTCTTCCATAGGATAAAGTGTAGAAAACTTTATCGGCGGAAGAAATCGCTTATCTGGGTGATCCCACTCAGAGTAAAGCAGCTTTTCAAGTAATTTATGAACAGGAAAAGCATGTGCTGCTTGGAAAGGTTTCAGTGACCCCAAAGCAGAAGAGGTTTCTGTAGTAGTTTCAGGTATGGGCAACTTAAATGTGGAGCGGACCAAACCAGGGAGGATCTGCACTAAGACTTTCTCCTCTTGGGAAGTCGCAGAGGGTCCCTCTACACCTGAATCCTCCGAAGAGGAATCATCTGTCCCATCCCGATCCTCTGAAAGGGATTCATCTCCTTTATCCCAGAGCTCCTCTGACTGAGGGTCTTGGGGAGCAGAGGAAGGCCTTGTGCGTTTTCTTCCACTCAGTGAAGATGTAATCGCGGCCATTAGTTTTTTCTCTAATCCAGAAATGGTTGAGGAAAAAACTTCTTGTGTAATGTACACAGGGGCTGAAGTGCCGGCAGCAGATGTAGCCCCTAACCCCAATGGCTCTCCCTGTCCAGCTGCCCCTGGTCCCTCAGGAGGGGATGGTGTAGCAGACGGGGGGTCCTCAGAACCTGAACGAGACCCCCTAGTGCCTCTGGTTCTAGGGGTGCTTGAACCTCTTCTACCCATAGTGCAAAGCAACAAGGTGTGAGGTATCAAAAACGAACACTGACTGCTGAGCGATGTAGTCTGGCTAAAAGCCTTGCTGCCAAATGCCCAATCCGGTGTTCTTTAGTGAATGCAGCCTAGGGGAATGCCTGTGTCCCACCTTACATGTGACTGTCAGCTCTGTGTCTCTCCAAAGCTCAGAGCACCTATACAGTGTGCTTTAAATAGCCATGCTTTCAGGCAATGTGGGCGTCTGGGCACGCTGACGCTGTGCTGACGCCCCGCCCCCCCTCCCCCCCTCGTTTTTGAAAAACGAGCGCTTCCCGCGCGAGCCGACCCTTTCTGACAACCTGAAGGGAGGTTGGGGTTGGGGGAATAAGGAGGAGGCCGGCAGTGATGGGCCCTGCATCGCAATTCGGCTTCGGTGGCGGCGCGGTAGCGGCTGTGACAGTGCGGTCTCACCCGCCTTACAGCCTACCTGAGCCTTTCCCTAGCCTGGGGGGACCATCCCAGCAGAGAAAACCCCCCACCATCTACCTTTGGAGCTGGAGGAAGAGCCTTGCAGCGGACGCTGAGACAGATCAAGCATGAGAAGGTTTGTGCTCTTGGCCGCCCCCGGTGTTCACAATAGGCAAAGCATGCATACACTTTAAAGGAGAAGAGCCACTAGAATTTAAAATTCTGTGGAATCTCCTCTTACCTTATCCAGGCCGCAGGGTTCAGTTCACACAGACCCAGCCTTCGCCTCTCACGGTGGGCTCCGTTTGTGAAAAACCGTCAGAGACTGGGGCCCCCATCAGTAGGGGGATCCTTCAGTTCTGGGCCTGTAAAGCACCTCGCCAGAAATTAGGAAGTTTAAAGCCATTTTCTGATCCGCGGGTCCAGCTCTCTAAAAAGAGAAGCGTTACAGGTAAAACCTCGTTTCTTCGGACACGAGGCCCGGGTACCATTCAATTCGGCCATGAAAAGACACTTTGAATGGATCCGGTCGCCTGGCTTGCCCCAGTATAGGATCTTAGGATATTCCTTTTGGAGCTTCAGCACAGGACATCTTTGCACGTCCAACACCTAAGACACTGGTGTAAAAACTGAGGTATCCCTGGAAGGGGAGGGGTTATATAGGGGGTTGAACTTCCTGATTAGGGTGTGACCAGTGTCCAATACCTAGTGATACCCTATAACCCATCAGTAATTACTGTGGCTCTGTGTCCCGTGGTGTCCGAGAAAAGAAATGAAGGTTTCCTATTTAGAATAATAAGCGGTCAGGTTAGTAAAACGGCGATATCAGAACTGATTCAATCATACAGTTTGTAGTGTACATAGATTTGCAAAACAACCGGATAAAGGAATATTCCTGAACTTTTTTTTGTTTTTATCTCATGGTTACTGTGAAATTGTGTGTATGCATCAATGCAGTGCATGTTATCTCAGCTTGCAGAGCTTGGATTTATTGAATTAATTTATCAAAAATGTAAATATTGCAGAATATACAGCCTCATAAACTAAAATTATTAATGTATCTTAAATAGAAAACTATCTATATAACCATCTTTAGCCCTGGTTCACACTGGAGCGTTTTGACATGCGATCTGACATGTAAAATCGGCGGCAATTGCAGTCAATGGCACCGCCCTAAATGGTGCGACACCACACCGATTTCAAAAAGCCGTTTCTGTACCACTTTTTGAGATTTTAGGCTGCGATTTACATTGACATCTGTGCAGCAACCTGCACAGATGTCTCTGAAAATCGCAGCTGAAATTGGGACTGATATGCAGGAGTGAAATCCTGCGAGTTCAGCTCTTCATTCCCGCAGCTCAGTGTGAACCTGGGCTTAGATAGATTTTTACTCCAAAGCATTTTCTTAAAATAAATTTTACATTTAAATTGAAAAAAAATCTGATTTTTTTTAAAATCATTGATTTATTTTGATTAAAAAAAAAAATCTGATTTAAATAAATAAATAAAAAATCTGATTTTTGTGATTTTGATTTTTTTTAAAAACATTGATTTTAATAAAAATAAAAAATCTGATTTTTGTGATTTTATTTATTTTTTTAAATAATTGATTTATTTTGATAAAAATAAATTTAAAAAAAAAAATCAGATTTTTGTGATTTTAATTTTTTTTAAATCATTAATTTATTCTGCTAAAAGAAAAAAAAAATCAGATTTAAATTAAAAAAAAAATCAGATTTTTTTAAAATTTTCTTTTAAAAAATGAATACAGATGAAAACAATAATTGAAATTCTGAAATGTTTTTTACCTGCCTCTCTTCAGTAAAGTCAAGGCAGGGGATGAGCTGGAATGGGTCAAATGCACTGTAAAAAAAAAAAAAAAAAAAAAATGTGCGTTAACAGCAACAATCTAAGAATCAAAGTTTCTTGTTACAACAATAGGACTGATCATGAGATGGCAAAAATTCCCACTTTCACCACTGCACTGGCCGAGTACCTAGAGAAGAGTTAGCAGCTAAAGTCCAACTCCAGGAATTTTTAGTTATTAAAATATTCTCCCAGCAGCTTCTAAAATGCAGCTCGGTTGCAAAACTCTCCTCGTCTACAATGCTTTCCCTCTCAGTAGTTCCCTTTCATCACTCGATGTCCTCAGTCTTTCAGAGACTGAATGACACCGAGGGGCTAATTTACTAAAACTGGAGAGTGCAAAATGTGGGAAGGAGAAACCAGGTCAACCCAGATTGGGGCTTTATGGAGAATCTTTCTCCAATCTGATGTATGCACTACAATAAATGATGGTACATTACACTTAAAAAAAGATATCTTGCATTTTTTATAGCACTGATCAATGTAATAAGGTCACTGGTCCCCAAAAAGCGTCATTTGGGGTCAGATTTGTCCGTCGCAATGTCACAGTCCCGCTAAAAATCACAGATTGCCGCCATAACTACTAAAAACAATAAAAAAGTCCCTAAATCTTTCCCCTATTTTGTAGACGCTATAAATTTTGCACAAACCAATCAATATACGCTTATTGCGATTTATTTATTTTTTTACCAAAAATATGTAGAAGAATACATATTGGCCTAAATTAATGAAGAATTGTTTTTTTTTTGGGATGTTTATTAAAGCAAAAAGTAAAAAATGTTTTTTTTTTTGTTTGTTTTTTAAATTGTCATCTTTTTTTGTTTATAGCGCAAAAAATAAAAACAGCAGAGGTGATCAAATACTACAAAAAAAACTCTATTTGTGGGGGGGGGGGGGGGGGGGGGAGGACATAAACTTTGTTTAGGTACAGCGTTGCACAACTGCGCAATTGTCAGTTAAAGCGACGCAGTGCCGCAGTATATATTGGCCTAAACTGATGAATACATTTGTTTTTGTTATATTTCTTTTTTTTTGGATATGTATTATAGTAGAAAGTAAAAAAAAAAAAATAAAAATATATATATATATATATATATTTTTAATTGTCGGTCTTCTTTTGTTTATAGCGCAAAAAAATAAAAAACGCTGAGGTGATCAAATACCACCAAAAGAAAGCTCTACAGTGCCTTAAAAAAAGTAATCATACCTGTTTAAATTTTCCAATAAAAAAAAAAAAATTTAAATTTTGTGGGGAAAAAAAGCACATCAATTTTGTTTGGGTACAACGTCGCACGACCGCGCAATTGTCAGTTAAAGCCACGCAGTGCTGTATCAAAAAAAAAAATGGCCTGGTTGTTAAGGGGGTAAATCCTTCAGGGGCAGAAGTGGTTGAAGAAAAAAAAAATAGGTTCACAAATCGCTTTAATGCTTGCCACCTTCTGGGATATAGGACATAGATATTACAGGAGACGGGAAGCCCAGGATACTTCATTCTCACCTCAACAAGAGAAGAGGAAAGAGAAAGTCCCTAAATCTTTCCCCTATTTTGCAGACGCTATAAATTTTGCGCAAACCAATCAATATATGATTATTGTGATTTTTTTTTTAACCAAAAATATGTAGAAGAATATATATTGGCCTAAACTGATGAATACATTTTTATTTATTTATTTATTTATTTTGGATACGTATTATAGCAGTATTTAGTTACATAGTTACATAGTTACATAGTAGGTGAGGTTGAAAAAAGACACAAGTCCATCAAGTCCAACCTATGTGTGTGATTATGTGTCAGTATTACATTACATATCCCTGTATATTGCGGTCATTCAGGTGATTATCTAATAGTTTCTTGAAGCTATCAATGCTCCCCGCTGAGACCACCGCCTGTGGAAGGGAATTCCACATCCTTGCCGCTCTTACAGTAAAGAACCCTCTACGTAGTTTAAGGTTAAACCTCTTTTCCTCTAATTGCAATGAGTGGCCACGAGTCTTATTAAACTCTCTTCTGCGAAAAAGTTTTATCCCTATTGTGGGGTCACCAGTACAGTATTTGTAAATTGAAATCATATCCCCTCTCAAGCGTCTCTTCTCCAGAGAGAATAAGTTCAGTGCTCGCAACCTTTCCTCATAACTAAGATCCTCCAGACCCTTTATTAGCTTTGTTGCCCTTCTTTGTACTCGCTCCATTTCCAGTACGTCCTCCTGAGGACTGGTGCCCAGAACTGGACAGCATACTCCAGGTGCGGGCGGACCAGAGTCTTGTAGAGCGGGAGAATTATCGTTTTATCTCTGCAGTTGATCCCCCTTTTAATGCATGCCAATATTCTGTTTGCTTTATTAGCAGCAGCTTGGCATTGCATGCCGTTGCTGAGCCTATCATCTACTAGGACCCCCAAGTCCTTTTCCATCCTAGATTCCCCCAGAGGTTCTCCCCCCAGTGTATAGATTGCATTCATATTTTTGACACCCAAATGCATGATTTTACATTTTTCTACATTGAACCTCATTTGCCATGTAGTCGCCCACCCCATTAATTTGTTCAGGTCTTTTTGCAAGATTTCCACATCCTGCGGAGAAGTTATTGCCCTGCTTAGCTTAGTATCGTCTGCAAATACAGAGATGGAACTGTTTATCCCATCCTCCAGGTCATTTATGAACAAATTAAATAGGATTGGTCCCAGCACAGAACCCTGGGGAACCCCACTACCCACCCCTGACCATTCTGAGTACTCCCCATTTATCACCACCCTCTGAACACGCCCTTGTAGCCAGTTTTCAATCCATGTACTCACCCTATGGTCCATGCCAACGCACCTTATTTTGTACAGTAAACGTTTATGGGGAACTGTGTCAAATGCTTTTGCAAAATCCAGATACACCACGTCTACGGGCCTTCCTTTATCTAGATGGCAACTCACCTCCTCATAGAAGGTTAATAGATTGGTTTGGCAAGAACGATTCTTCATGAATCCATGCTGATTACTGCTAATGATATCATTCTTATTACTAAAATCTTGTATATAGTCCCTTATCATCCCCTCCAAGAGTTTACATACTATTGATGTTAGGCTAACTGGTCTGTAATTCCCAGGGATGTTTTTTGGGCCCTTTTTAAATATTGGTGCTACATTGGCTTTTCTCCAATCAGCTGGCACCATTCCAGTCAATAGACTGTCTGTAAAAATTAGGAACAACGGTCTGGCAATCACCTGACTGAGTTCCCTAAGTACCCTCGGATGCAAGCCATCTGGTCCCGGTGATTTATTAATGTTAAGTTTCTCAAGTCTAATTTTAATTCCGTCCTCTGTTAACCATGTAGGTGCTTCCTGTGTTGTGTCATGAGGATAAACACTGCAGTTTTGGTTACTGAAGCCCCTCGATTCACTCGTGAATACTGAGGAGAAGAATAAATTCAATACCTCTGCCATCTCCCCATCCTTTGTAACCAGATGTCCTTCCTCATTCTTTATGGGGCCAATATGGTCTGTCCTCCCTTTTTTACTGTTTACATACTTAAAGAATTTCTTGGGATTTTTTTGCTCTCCTCCGCTATGTGTCTTTCATGTTCTATCTTAGCCATCCTAATGGCACCCTTACATTTCTTATTGCATTCTTTATAAATTCTGAATGCTGTGGATGATCCCTCAACCTTGTATTTTTTGAAGGCCTTCTCCTTTGCTTTTATATGCATTTTTACATTGGAGTTAAGCCATCCAGGATGTTTGTTCGCTCTTTTAAATTTATTACCCAATGGGATACATTGGCTAATGCCCTTATTTAATATGCTCTTAAAGCAAACCCATCTCTCCTCTGTATTCTTTGTTCCTAATATTTTATCCCAATTTATGCCTTTTAGCAAGGTTTGTAGTTTAGGGAAGTTGGCTCTTTTGAAATTCAGTGTCTTTGTGTTCCCTTCATGTCTCCTATTTGTGTGATTTATACTGAAACTAATTGACCTGTGATCGCTGTTACCTAAATTGCCCCGTATTTCCACATCTGTTATCAGGTCTGTATTGTTGGTAATCAGTAGATCTAGTAATGTTTTATTTCTAGTTGGTGCGTCTACCATCTGACCCATAAAATTGTCCTGCAAGACATTAAGGAACTGGCGAGCCTTAAATGAATGCGCGGTTCCCTCCGCCCAGTCTATGTCTGGATAATTAAAATCCCCCATTATGATAACACTTCCCATCCTTGCTGCTAATCCAATTTGTGATAGGAGATCCGTCTCCACTTCCTCCCTCAGGTTAGGGGGCCTATAGCATACTCCCAGTATTATTTTCCCCTTAGCTTCATCCCTTTGGAGCTCTACCCATAAAGATTCCACCTCCTCCCTAGCCCCCTCAGTGATGTCATCTCTCACATTCACTTGTACATTATTCTTGATATATAGGCATACCCCTCCCCCTTTTTTACCCTCTCTATCCTTGCGGTATAGGGTATACCCTTGAATGTTTGCCAGCCAATCATGAGAGCTGTTGAACCAGGTCTCTGAAATTCCCACAAAATCCAAATCCTCCTTGTACAACAGTATCTCTAGTTCACCCATCTTGTCCGCCAGGCTCCTGGCATTGGTGAACATGCCACATAGTTTAGACCGGTCGCATATTGTCCTCGTATTGGGTGTTTCAAGATTGCAACTTGGACTTGCTACTATACTCACCTTGTGTTTTTGTGCTTTGGTTAACCTACCACTAATGCCCCCAATACTACCCTCTGGAATATCTTCCGCGCTGGCTATCACTGTCTCTGGACCCTCCCCCCCATCGCCTAGTTTAAAAACCCCTCTAACTTTTTGGCCATCTTCATTCCCAGCAGATCTGCACCCTCCTCATTTAGGTGCAGTCCGTCCCTTCTATAGTACCGGTTACCGACTAAGTCGGCCCAGTCCTCCAGGAACCCAAACCCCTCCTTACTACACCAGCTCTTCAGCCACTTGTTTACTTCCCTAATCTCCCTCTGCCTCTCTGGTGTGGCTCGATGTACCGGTAGTATTCCTGAGAACACTACCTTGGAGGTCCTTTTCCTCAATTTAGCTCCTAAGTCCCTAAAATCGTTCTTTAGGACACTCCATCTGCCTCTGACTTTGTCATTGGTGCCAACGTGCACCATGACAGCCGGGTCTTCCCCAGCCCCTCCCAATAATCTGTCCACAAGATCCGTGATGTGCCGAACCCGAGCGCCCGGTAGACAACATACTGTCCGGCGCTTCAGGTCTTGGTTACAGATTGCCCTCTCTGTCCTTCTAAGAATTGAGTCCCCTACCACCAGAATCTGTCTTTCCTTTCCCTTTGCTGCCCCCCCACTCTCACTGGAGGAGTTCTTCCCCTGGCAGCTAGGAGAGTCCCTCAACTCCAGCAGTGCTGGTCCCTGACTGGTTACACCAATGTCACTCAATGGAGCGTACTTATTGGGATGCTCCAGTCCTGGATCGGCCTCCCTGGCACTTCCCCCTCTACCCCTCCTGACTGTCACCCATCTACTCTTTGCTAGTGCCTGCACCTCTTTGTCTCCACCCGCCTCTGTGCTGGCCCCTGCCGGCACCTGCCGTGTACGTTCCTGGCTCACCTTTAGTATGGAGGGACTTCTCAGTGCTGACAGTTGCTTCCCCAGATTCAGAACCTGGGCTTCCAGGGAAACAATGTGCTTACATTTTGCACAGCAGTATTCGCCCTCGATCGGATTATCAAGGAACGCATACATGCGGCAAGATGTACAAAGAGTCGCCTCTCCACACCCGCCGGGCATCGTACCTATTAAATTTAGTGAGGATTTGGGGATTTTACCCTGTCCAAATTACCTAACAACTAGCTTCCTGGCACTAATACTCAAGACAATACACAGGTACACAATACACAAGTACTAACGATCCACACACACTACTCAGACAACACTCAGATACTCACACTACACAGGTACTATGACCCCTGTTATAACCTCCTGTTTTAAACTCTTGTTTATAACTCCCACTTAAAAAAGCTCCACTTACACCAAGCTCCACAGCTTCAAACTGAGCACGCTCAACTGAGTCCTACAACAAGTTAAATAGTCACCTGGGAGCAATTAACCACACCCTTAATTGATAGACTGATGAAACAAAAAAAAAAAAAAAAAGAAAAGCTATTTAAAAAGTGACAGCAAAAGGCAAGATAAAAACTAAAAGGAAAAGTCCCCAAAATGCAACCCAGCAAACACCAACATTGTATTGTTTTGGGTTTTTTTTTCAAAATTGTCTGTCGTTTTTTGTTTATAGCGCAAAAAAATAAAAACCGCAGAGGTGATCAAATACCACCAAAATAAAGCTCTACAGTGCCTTGAAAGAGTAATCATACCCGTTTAAATTTTCCACATTTTGTCAAGAAATTTTTTTTTTTTTTGTGGGGGAAAAAAGGACATCAATTTTGTTTGGGTACAACGTCGCACGACCGCGCAATTGTCAGTTAAAGCGATGCAGTGCCGTATCGCAAAAAAAATGGCCTGGTCATTAAGGGGGTAAATCCTTCAGGGGCTGAAATGGTTAAAGAAAAAAAAAATAGGTTCACAAATCGCTTTAATGCCTGCATCCTTCTGGGATATAGGACATAGATATCGCAGGAGATGGGAAGCCCAGGATACGTCATTCTCACCTCAACAAGAGAAGAGGAAAGAGGGCAGTGAAAGAGCTTAAAAAAAAAAAGTTTTTAGACAAAAAAAAAATAATGATAAAAAAAAGATTAAAATACTATCATGTTTCTAATATGGAGGGGGCAGGAATAATAATAATAATAAAAAAAACCAATTATATATACTGTATATACTCGAGTATAAGTCGACCCGAATATAAGCCGAGGCACCTAATTTTACCACAAAAAACTGGGAAAACTTATTGACTCGAGTATAAGCCTAGGGTGAGAAATGCGCAGCTACTGTAAGTGGAAAAGAGGGTCAACAATGCCCATTTGCAGCCTCACTGTGCCCATTTGCAGCCATAGGTCCCCGGAACTTCAAACTCTGTAGTTAAGGGTTCCTAGATGCCCCCCTAGCTGCAGCCAAAATTTGGGGTCTCTGGACCCAAAGGGTCCCGAAATGACATTGCTGCAGATGGACACAGTTGACCGACTTTGGGGCCCTGTATCTTGAAGCCATTTGGTGCTAGGAACCCCAAATTTGGTGTGAAAACCCAGTGGAAATAGCACTACAACATATCCAAAGCTGGGGTTCCTAGCACCAAGTGGTCCCGACATACGGGGCCCCAAAGTCAGTTCGGAAAATGTCAAGCACTTTTTTGCAGCAGAGAATGAAATTTTCCGAACCGACTTTGGGGCCCCTTATCTCGGGGCTACTTGGGAACCCCAGCTTTGGATATGTTGTAGTTCTATTTCCACTGGGATTGCACACCAAATTTGGGGTTCCTAGCACCAAGTGGTCAAGAGATACGGGGCCCCAAAGTCGGTTCGTAAAATGTCATTCTTAGCACCAGAAAAGTGCTTGACTCGAGTATAAGCCGAGGGGGGCACTCTCAGCACAAAAAAATGTGCTGAAAAACTCGACTTATACTCGAGTATATACGATAGATTATATATATATATAAATAATAATTAAAAATAAAATAATAATTCGGAGGGGGCAGGAATAATAAGAATAATAATAATAATATATATATATATTTATTTATTTATTTATATATTTTTTTCGTAATAAATAATAATTAAAAATAAAATAAATAATATGGAGGGGGCAGGAATAATAATAAT
Organism: Lithobates septentrionalis; assembly: GCA_037952835.1. Taxonomy (NCBI): domain Eukaryota; kingdom Metazoa; phylum Chordata; class Amphibia; order Anura; family Ranidae; genus Lithobates; species Lithobates septentrionalis. The sequence continues at coordinate 1,144,681 of JBBDGP010001707.1, read as the reverse complement.
AATAATAATAATATATATATATATTTATTTATTTATTTATTTATATATTTTTTTCGTAATAAATAATAATTAAAAATAAAATAAATAATATGGAGGGGGCAGGAATAATAATAAAAATGTATATATATATATATATATATTAATAAAAATAAATAATAATAATATGGAATTTTTTTTTTTTAAAAAGCAGTAGTTTTACTACGATAAAGTTCTAAAAACTTACTACACACACAGTATGGGGGTTATATTAAGCTTCTTTTTAAATTTGTCACCATGTATAAGCTACAAAACACTGTTGACATCTTCAGAAATAAGACGTGTGAACCGCACAATTTAAAGCAGCAGACAAAACAAATGTAAAGGAAGAATGTCACAATATCTGACTATATTCTAATTTCTGTACCTCTTGGGTGGTCTCGATCCCTTGGAGCATTTCAGGGCCTTCATTCTCTCCCGTCTTTTAGCCAACTCCTCTGCCGAGAGATGCTGACAAAGAGAAATATTATGTTCACTGAGGAGCACATGTCACCTAAACTTTGAGCAAAGACTCACTCATGCCCATAATATAACAAAAAAGAGCTAATAAATAACTGCAGATCTCCATTATCTCAGAGATGTAGAAGTTTGATGAAGTGCAGTTCAATAATACTGGTACAGAAATGTTATTGTCGTAGAGAGCAGCACGTCAATTACAGTTAAAAATGGACACTCAGCTGCTGTCTAACCTCAAACGTTTGTCCCTCGAGGTCTCTTGAATCGCACCAATTCCCCCATGGGTCTCTGACACGCCTTCGCCTGGTGCGCTGCAATGAGAAACAAGAGAGTGTGTTAGCACGGCAACAACTAAGATTTTATTTAAAAAGGCATAACCACTTGACCTCCGTAAGATTTACCCCCCCCAGCCCCCCCCACTGACCGGGCCATTTTTTTGCCATACAGCATTGCGTTAGTTTAACTGACAACTGCGCAGTCTCACAACGCTGTGCAGAAATGAAATTGATATCACTTTTTCCCCACAAATACAGCTTTCTTTCGGTGGTATTTGAACACCACTGTGGTTTTTATTTTTTGCGCTATATATGAAAAAAAAGATTGACAATTTTGAAAAAAAAAAAATATTTTTTTTTACTTACTGCTATAAAACATCCAATGAAAATGTAACAAATTGATTCGAATTTCTTCTGCTATAAAAAATATTCAATTAAATCCAAGATCCAATAAAAAAAAAAAAAAAAAAAGAATCCAGTATATATCCCATAGTTTGTAGATCCTCTAACTTTGGGATTTTTTTATCAAAAATATGTAGCAGAATACATCTTGGCATACATTTATGAAGATATATATATATATATATATATCTTCATAAATGTATGCCAAGATGTATTCTGCTACATATTTTTGATAAAAAAATCCAAAAGTTAGAGGATCTACAAACTATGGGATATATACTGGATTCTTTTTTTTTTTTTTAATACTAGTAAAGGCGGGGATAAGGGATAAGCGACTTATAGTGGGACTGTGATATTGCGGTGGGCATTCTTGACACTAACTAAATGGGACCATATAGTAATTATGTGAATTTTAAAGACATAAAGCAACACATATAAATGGCATGATGAATAAACCCAAAAATGTGATAATAAAAGATTAAAAAAATAAATGAAATAAATTAGGAATGAAACGTAACGTCAACAGGTGACGGAACTGAACATGTGATTAGTCCAGACAAATATAAAACATCCTCATGGCATTAAAAGTGGAGACAGATATAAGGAGAATATAAGCAAAATATTCACCACCGATTGTATGAAGGCTTACCGGAATGCTTGGACTCAAATGGACGTACGCCTGAGTTGACAAGGTTTGTGGTGAAATTACCCCAATGGATAAGGGCATCAGTGTAGGCAACCTCTGGCTTGAAAGTAGGATGGTCCCACTGTCCTTCAGTTGGCTCACAATGACAGTACAATGACAAGTCTTGTTAGACGAAACACGTCGGGATGAGCTCCGCTGATCCCATTGCATCATTTGTACCAAAGGCGCTTTATATCTTCTCAAATGTGAGTGTTCCTTATTTTAATAAATACTCTTTTTATCGATCGAAATTACACTATGTGGCACTCTGTTCTCCTTCTTGGCCTTATTATATGATTCTATGGGAGAAATTTGATCCACCTGGGTTTTGAGAATGTCCATCCCGAGGGTTACTGTCATTGTGAACCAACTGAAGGACAGTTCACAGAAGGAACAGTAGTCCAATAACGGCTTCACATTTACTGTGGGAGGGCGTCATGTGCAGGCAAAGCAACATACATATATGTATTTTTGCCTGTACAGACACAGGGGGGCGCTGAGGTGCGCTCCCCCCCCCCCCCCTGCGACTGCTGTGTCCACAGCGGAATGCCGATCCCGATACTCAGGGGGCCTGGTGATCATGTGATCGCTATGTGATCACATGATCACAATGTCAACAAAGCTGTGATAAATCAATATGATTCATGACAGCTTTGCTTCCCTTGCGAGTAAGCTGTAATTGGCCCACATATATCACATGGTACCTTGGCCAATCACAGCACCATGTACCATGCGATTAGCTGTAGCCAATCACAGATGACTAGTATTCACAGGTGTTATGAACGTAACCCAGGCCCGGATTGGCCATAGGGCAAACCGGGCATTTGCCCGGTGGGCCGCGGCCGCTGGGGCCGCCAGTCCTTGCATGGCCCAACGGCTTGAGCTTGTGCCGCTCATCCAGCCTCTCCGCGGCCGCCCGGCTGCCAGTTAAGCTCAGCCATCGGCGCCGGGGGGAGGAGCTAAATGAGACGTCTTCGGCCTCACCACGGCTGCACGGCCGCACGTATAGGTCAGCCGTCAGTGCCGGGGGGAGGAGCCAGAGCAGACACATTGGAGCCGCTGTTATGTCGAGAGGTGCTGGAACAGAAAACGTAAGTTCAGCCTCCCCTGTGAACTAGATAGGAGGATCGGTGGGGGTGGCTGCATATAGAACAATTATTTTCTCCATCTTCCTCCTGCAGTATCGAATGCCTGTGAGAGGTAGAGGAGAAGCAGGCATTCCGAGACTGCAGGAGGAAGATGGAGAAAATGATTCTTCTATATGCAGCCGCCCCCACCGATCCTCCTATCCTGCTTCTCTCTGCTGCTCCCGCAGGGCTCTCCACCGCACCCATACTCTCTGCCAACCCCGTGCTCTCCACATCACCCCCATACTCTCCACCCCCCCATACTCTCCACCTCCCCCTATACTCTCTGCCACCCCCCATGCTGTCTGCCTCCCCCCATGCTCTCTGCCTCCCCCCATGCTCTCTGCCACCCCCCATGCTCTCTGCCACCCCCCATGCTCTCTGCCACCCCCCATGCTGTCTGCCACCCCCCAGCTGTCTGCCACCCCCCATGCTGTCTGCCACCCCCCATGCTGTCTGCCACCCCCCATGCTGTCTGCCACCCCCCCATGCTGTCTGTCACCCCCCCATGCTGTCTGTCACCCCCCCATGCTGTCTGTCACCCCCCCATGCCATGCTCTCCGCCACCCCCATGCTCTCCGCCTCCCCCCATGCTCTCCGCCACCCCACATGCTCTCCGCCTCCCCCCATGCTCTCCGCCACCCCCCATGCTCTCCGCCACCCCCCATGCTCTCCGCCACCCCCCATGCTCTCCGCCACCCCCCATGCTCTCCGCCTCCCCCCATGCTCTCCGCCTCCCCCCATGCTCTCCGCCTCCCCCCATGCTCTCCGCCTCCCCCCATGCTCTCCGCCTCCCCCCATGCTCTCCGCCACCCCCCATGCTCTCCGCCACCCCCCATGCTCTCCGCCTCCCCCCATGCTCTCCGCCACCCCACATGCTCTCCGCCTCCCCCCATGCTCTCCGCCACCCCCCATGCTCTCCGCCACCCCCCATGCTCTCCGCCACCCCCCATGCTCTCCGCCACCCCCCATGCTCTCCGCCTCCCCACATGCTCTCCGCCTCCCCCCATGCTCTCCGCCACCCCCCATGCTCTCCGCCACCCCCCATGCTCTCCGCCACCCCCCATGCTCTCCGCCTCCCCCCATGCTCTCCGCCACCCCCCATGCTCTCCGCCTCCCCCCATGCTCTCCGCCTCCCCCCATGCTCTCCGCCTCCCCCCATGCTCTCCGCCTCCCCCCATGCTCTCCGCCTCCCCCCATGCTCTCCGCCTCCCCCCATGCTCTCCGCCACCCCCCATGCTCTCCGCCTCCCCCCATGCTCTCCGCCACCCCACATGCTCTCCGCCTCCCCCCATGCTCTCCGCCACCCCCCATGCTCTCCGCCACCCCCCATGCTCTCCGCCACCCCCCATGCTCTCCGCCACCCTCCATGCTCTCCGCCACCCCCCATGCTCTCCGCCACCCCCCATGCTCTCCGCCACCCCCCATGCTCTCTGCCACCCCCCATGCTCTCTGCCACCCCCCATGCTCTCTGCCACCCCCCATGCTCTCTGCCACCCCCCATGCTCTCCACCTCCCCCCATACTCTCCACCTCCCCCATACTCTCCACCTCCCCCCATACTCTCCACCTCCCCCCATACGCTCCACCTCCCCCCCATGCTCTCTGCCACCCCCCATACTCTCCACCTACCCCCCATACGCTCCACCTACCCCCCATACGCTCCACCTACCCCCCATACGCTCCACCTACCCCCCATACTCTCCACCTCCCCCCATACGCTCCACCTCCCCCCCATGCTCTCTGCCACCCCCTCATAGTCTCCACCTCCCCCCATGCTCTCTGCCTCCCCCCATGCTCTCTGCCACCCCCCATGCTCTCTGCCAACCCCATACTCTCTGCCACCCCCATACTCTCTGCCACCCCCATACTCTCTGCCACCCCTATACTCTCTGCCACCCCCATACTCTCTGCCACCCCCATACTCTCTGCCACCCCCATACTCTCTGCCACCCCCATACTCTCTGCCACCCCCATACTCTCTGCCACCCCCATACTCTCTGCCACCCCCATACTCTCTGCCACCCCCATACTCTCTGCCACCCCCATACTCTCTGCCACCCCCATACTCTCTGCCACCCCCATACTCTCTGCCACCCCCATACTCTCTGCCACCCCCATACTCTCTGCCACCCCCATACTCTCCGCCTCCTCATACTCTCCACCTCCCCCCATGCTCTCTGCCACCCTCCCTCTCATACACTCCACCTCCCCCCTCTCATACTCTCCACCTCCCCCCCATGCTTTCTGCCACCTTCCATGCTCTCCGCCTTCCCCCATGCTCTCCGCCTTCCCCCATGCTCTCCACCTTCCCCCATGCTCTCTGCTACCCCCTCATACTCTCCACCTCCCCCATGCTCTCCACCTCCCCCTGTGCTCTCTGCCACCCCCTGTGCTCTCTGCCACCCCCTGTGCTCTCTGCCACCCCCTGTGCTCTCTGCCACCCCCTGTGCTCTCTGCCACCCCCCGTGCTCTCTGCCACCCCCCGTGCTCTCTGCCACCCCCCGTGCTCTCTGCCACCCCCCGTGCTCTCTGCCACCCCCCGTGCTCTCTGCCACCCTCCGTGCTCTCCACATTACCCCCACGCTCTCCGCTTCCCCCTGTGCTCTTCACATTCCCCATGCTCTCCACCTCCCCCCATGCTCTCCACCTCCCCCCATGCTCTCCACCTCCCCCTATGCTCTCCACCTCCCCCTATGCTCTCCACCACTCCCCCCTGTGCTCTTCCAGTCTTCCCATCACCCCATGCTCTCCGCCAGCCCTCCTGTGCTGTCCACATCCCCCATGCTCTCCGTTGTCCTCCCTGGGCTCTCCACCTCCCCCCATGCTCTCCGCTGCCCCCCTGTGCTCTCCTCTTCCTCCCTGTGTTCTCTGCCTCTCCCCTGTGCTCTCGCCCCACCCATGTTCTCAAGGTTCTTCCCTGTGCTCTCCAACCCCCATGCTCTTTCCTGGTCGCACCCCCCCCCCCCCTCCACACCTCTGCTGGGTTCCCCCCTCCCCTCTCTCAGGGGATCTGTCAGGGTGGAGAGTGGGGAAGGGGCCGGTTAACATATCATGGGCTGCTCAATCCAAAATGCCCGGGCCTATTTTTTGTCCCAGTCCGGGCCTGACGTAACCCATTCATGAAAGTTGAAAGCATTGCTGGTACAATGATCTTCATTGTACGAGCAATTAAAGTGTAAATAAATTTTAAAAAATTCCTTGATTACCTAATCATTTTTTTTAAAACATTTTTTATTTTTTTACTATATATTTTTGTAAATATTTTCATATTTTTACTACGGTAACATTGATCTATGATAAAAATATTTTTAAATTTTTTAAAAATAAATGTTAAAAAAAAAAAAATATTTAAAATACTAAATAAGAAATGATTATAGTTTATTTTTTTATTAGTATTTTTTTAACATGCTGTCATCAGTCAGTGTCCTTGATCATTGCCACACCAGTCATATCATAAAGCTGTACTGTGCTGGTGTTGTTGTGAAAAAAAAAATTACAATTACAAGGAATGATGGATTAAATTTCAAATATATATACAGAATACATTTGAGCCTAAATTTATGGTGAATTTTGATTTTATTGGATATGTTTTATGACGGAAAGTAGGAAATATTGTTTTTTTTTCTTCAAAATTTTTAGTCTTTTTCATTTATATCACAAAAAATAAAAAAAAAACCGCAATGGTCATCAAATACCACAAAAAAGCTCTATTTGTGTGAAAAAATTATATAAATTTCCTTTGGGTACAGCGTTGCATAACCGCGCAAGTGCCAAAGAATCAACTGCGCACCGCCAATTGTATATTTAATGTGGCAGGGCGGCCCCTCTGTACCAGATCATGTACCTAGTATGTGATCTGATACTTCTGGGTTTGGGGCGCCTGTGCCGCTGACAACCCGCTCCCACTGCGATTACCGGCTCCGTTTACATCCCATGGTCAGCTGTCATTGGCTGACAGCTGATCACGTGGTAAGGGGTCGATCCCGATCTGTGATCAGCTGAGTCTCATAGACTCGCTGATCACAGGGCACACGGAGGGGGGGGGGGGGAGCGCAAGCTGCTCGAGCACGGGAGGACGTCTATTGACACCCTCTCTGCAAAGTAGGTCCGCGCTGTAGCCATCATTCGGCTATAGCGTGCATCTGAAGGGGTTAAGGTGAAAAAACTTCTGTCACTGAGCAGCCCCCCCAAGCCCCCTGTTTTACTCACCTGAGCCCGTTCGTTCCCCCGCCGGAGACGCGCTCTACCTCTCTGGCCAGGGTTCTCGGCTCTTGATTGGATAGATTGATAGCAGTGCATCAATTGGCTCCCGCTGCTGTCAATCAAATCCAATGAGGCGGGGCCGAGTCTGGCATTCTGTGTCTATGGACGGAATGCTGGACTCGGGAGCGCGCCCGCACGGTAACCCCCAGGGAGATTGCTTCTCTTAGGGGGTTTACCAATGCGGGGGGGAGCTGATAGCGCCACCGGGGGTCCCTAGAAGAGGAGGTTCGGGGCCACTCTGTGCAAAGTGAACTGCACAGTGGAGGTAAGTATAACATGTTTGTTATTTAAAAAAAAAAAAAAAACAACCCCTTTAAATAAAGACGTGTGTTCCAGTGCATTTAGGTGCATCCCAGTGCATTTTACAGCGTTCCAGTAAAGTCCAGGAAAAATGCAGCATTTTCTGCTTTCTTTTCTGGACCTGGAACACACTGGAACTGCAAGCACTGGTGTGAACTATGCCATTGAAAACCATATAACCTACTTTGCATGCGTTTTTGATGCAGAGAAAAAAAAAAACGCACTGAACTGCATGTGGTGTGAACCGGCCCTTAGTGTTATATGGAAAAGAGCACGGACAGATCTGATTGGTTGCAGTAAAGCCCCTTGTTTGCTTACCATAGTCTGCAGGCGGTGGGCGAGCTCGTACGCTTCCAATGTATCTTTTACCAGTTTCGTCTTTGTTCTATCCAACGGACGGGGCCGATTGTAAACTGCTTGTTCTGAAATTGGCAGAATATCAAATGCTGGATGATGAAACATAAGGGAAAAAAATAAATAAATAAAAAAGTCTAAATGACGCTTACCACAGCCAAAGTTAATGGCGCCAATTAGTTCCAGGTAGGTGTGGACACGCCCGATGCAGTTCACATCACCGCAGTTCTTTAGTCCCGGGCGGACTGAGGTTTTGTTCAAGTAATTTGGCTTAGAGTTCTTCCTACAATAAGAAAACGACAAGCAGTTTCAGTACAAACATCTGGGGTGCCAAGGTTCGCCATTACTGTCCTAGGCCATATATATGAGGGGAGGCGCCATCTTTCCTCCGCTCATCTCTGTAACCAGCCGCCACCAGCGCCAGATTGGTTCCTGGGCTCACCAATCATCCAGGTAAGCCCGGGAACCACCGGAAAGTGTCCTGTTGCCTTTAAACCTACAGGTAAGCCTAGATTAAGGCTTACCTATAGGTGCTTGAAATATCTCCCAGACCTGCACGGTCTAGGAGATATTTGCAAATCGCCGTAGAGCGATTTCTTCTGCGCATGCGTCGGAGTTAGAGAGGGCATGCTGGGCCGTTTCTATTTCGGGTCATGCCGTTAAAGGCGGCTCAGGAGTGACGTCACGCGTCGGAGTTTGCGGCCCCAAAAAGAAGAGGGGTGAAGAATGGACACTCGCTACTAGCGAGGAAGATGGGGACATCGCGGGCTTCTCCTGCAGGTAAGTGTCACATAATGGGCTACTATGCAATGCATAGTAGCCCATTATGCTTTACCTCTGCAGGGAAACAAAGAGGAAGTAACACCCATCAGAGTTTACTTCCTCTTTAAAAAGTGATGAAGCGGCGAATCAGCCGCTCGGATCACTTTTATCTAAAAGAGAATCACCTAAAGGAGAATAAAATACTGGGGTTATGGCATCTAACTGCAGCCATTACCCTGGTATTTAACATCAAAGTAATGACGTATTTTCTCAGTTAGGCGGTCGGCAAGTGAAAAAAAAAAAAAAAATCATAATTTTGCTCGTTTATAAACCAAAAACGTACCATCGATCCAAGATGTAATTGCGTATCCTGAGATAGCGTTCCGGAGTCTTTGCTGGGCGCCCCTCGAAGAATTCTGGGATGGCTTGTTTCTCTTCTTCCTGGATGAAGTCTGGTTCTAGCACCACCTCCTGGTCGGGCGGTTTTAGATCTTCTTCTGGGGCGTCTTCATCCTCATAGGGCAGGGGGGATGCCTGAGCCGTCGGAGCGTCAACATCTTTATCCTCGGGGCTCAGACAAGTGGAGTCCCGGCTGACCTCTTCGTCTTGTGCGGACGTCAAAGTGTCGCTGTGTGGCACGCATGTGAAGCAATAAAGAGCGTCTCCGTCACCGGGGTCCTTCTGACAAAGCGCCTCCGTCTCGGGAACATCGGCGTGCGGCCGTTCCGGGGTGAGGTGACTTTGTCCCGTGGTGGGATGGATGGCCTCTTCCTTCACCTGGCAGATGGTATCTGCTGGATTTATCGCCGTGTCAGGAAGGTCTTCGCTGTTGACAAATGCCTCATCCACCTCATCCGTTATGTCGACCTCCTCATCATCTGATAAGGCCTCAATCTTCACCGCATTGAGGTTGGGGTCCGCTCGACCTCGGAATGCAGATAGTTTAGCTTCTTCCTCGGATTTCTCAGCAGGGAAAACGGGAAGCTCCGCCGCTGCCATGTTGCCCTCTTTCTCTCCGTTCTCCTCCTTACACTGTAGAAAGAAATATGAATTTTTTTTCTCCAATTTTAAGGTATCATCTGGATAAAGAAGAGTTTACATTACAGATCATGTACATACCTGACGCTGGAGGGAAATTACATTTGATAAAAGAAACAAAAAATGATACAGAAAAATCTCATAATAAAGCTAGTACAGAAAACAATCGATATTAATCATGCATCAAAATAAACATTCTGGTGCCAAAACCAAAAATTCAGGATGCATTTGGCCGAAAACTGAAATGGACAGTTTTATAAAAAAAAAAAAAAAAAAAAAGTTTAAATGTAATTAATGTGGCTGGTGTTTTTACATTGAAGTCAATGGAACACAATTTTGCATTGCAGTCAACAGGGGGCGTTTTTGCATTGAAGTCAACGGGATACGCTTTTGCATTAAAGGGGTCGTAAACCCTGGAGCTTTTTCACCTTAATGCTTAGTGCATTAAGGGGAAAAACCTTCTGTAGTGCAGCTCTCCCCCCCCCCCCCCCCCCCCAAGAGCCCCCCTTTTATTTACCTGAACCCGGTCTTTCCAGCGACGAGAAATGAGCAGCCGCTGTCTCAGGTCCTCATTGGATAGATTGATAGCAGCACTGGTCAATCAAATCCTCTGCGCCCCCCACCCCAAAGCCCCTTGTCCCCATGTTGATGAGGACAAGAGCTCTTCCCGACAACCCTGGCCATTGGTTGTCGGGTCTGTAGGCAGGGGGGGGGCTTATCGGAATCTGGAAGCCCCCCTTTAACAAGGGGGCCCCCAGATCCCGGCAACCCACCCTATGTGAATGAGTATGGTGTACATTGTACCCCTACCCATTTACCTAAAAAAAAAAATATCAAAAATAAAAATACAGTACACATGCGGGGGTCTCTTCTGACTTCTTCTCAAGATGCTTGGGGGTGGGGGGGGCACGGCCCCCCCCCTCCGCTTTAAAGCACCCACTCCCCCATGTTGAGGGCATGCGGCCTGGTGCGGTTCAGGCGGGGGCGCTCGTCCCCACACCTGACCTGCCAGGCTGTGTGCATGGATAAGGGGATGGTATGGATTTTGGGGGACCTCCATGCCATTTTTTCAACATGGGGGTTCCCCTTAAAATCCACCCCAGACAAAAGGGCATGGTATGCTCTTAGAGGGGGAACCCATGCCGTTTTTTTTTTTTTTTTTAATTTGGTGTGGAATTCCCCTTCAAGATCATCAGAGCACAAGTCGCATGCCAAAGTCGGATCCGTTATTACAGCGATCTGACTTTAGTGATATCCAATGGGCTGAAGTAGGGTCAAAGTCGGACCAAAGTAGTGCGGACTACTTTGAAGTTGGCACGACTTGAAGTCGCACTAATATGAATGGTAGTTATTGGAAATCACAGAGAACGACTTGTCATGTGACTTTGCAGTCCCAAATTGTGGGACAAGTCGTACAAGTGTGAAAGGGGCCTATGACTTTACAACTCCTTTAATATGGAGCAAAAGCCAGCAATAAGAGCCCTTGCACACTGGGGCGGTTTTCAGGCGGTATTGCGCTAAAAATACCGCCTGAAAACCGCCCCTAAACAGCTGCCGCTGTTTGTTCAGTGTGAAAGCCCGAGGGCTTTCACACTGAAGCGCTGCGGTGACAGGACGGTGAAAAAAGTCTTGCAAACCGCTTCTTTGGAGCGGGGAAGGAGCGGTGTATTCACCGCTCCTTCCCCGCTCCTGCCCATTGAAATCAATGGGACAGCGCGGCTATACCGCTGTAATACCGCGGCTATAGCCGCGCTGTACGAGGGATTTAACCCTTTTTCGGCCGCCAGCGGGGGGTTAAAACCGCACCGCTAGCGGCCGAATACCGCTGCTAGAACGACGGTACAGCAGCGCTAAAAATAGCGCTGTTGTACCGCCGACGCCCCCACCGCCCCAGTGTGCAAGGGCTCTAAGACTCAGTGATGATGTCACTGGGCCTCAAATGAGGTGCTTCTTGAAAACGAAATGACCCAATTAACCACGTCAGCCCAGGAAGGATTTACCCCCTTAATTTTTTGCGATACGGCACTGCGTCGCTTTAACTGACAATTGCACAGTTGTGCAACGCTGTACCCAAACAAAGTTTATGTCCTTTTTTCCCCCCCACAAATAGTTTTTTTTTTGTAGTATTTGATCACCTCTGCTGTGTTTATTTTTTGCGCTATAAACAAAAAAAGATGACAATTTAAAAACAAAAAAAAAAAAATGTTTTACTTTTTGCTTTAATAAACATCCCAAAAAAACAATTCTTCATTAGTTTAGGCCAATATGTATTCTTCTACATATTTTTGGTAAAAAAAAATTAAAAAAAATAAAAATAAGCGTATATTTGATTGGTTTCTACAAAATAGGGGATAGATTTATGGCATTTTTATTATTCATTTTTTTATTACTAGTAATGGCGGTGATCAGCGATTTTTAGCAGGACTAAGGCATTACGGCGGACAGATCGGATACTTCTGACACTTTTTTGGGACCAGTGACATTTATACAGTGATCAGTGCTTAAATAGCCACTGATTACTGTATAAATGATACTGGCAGGGAAGGAGTTAACACTAGGGGGCGATCAAGGGGTTAAGTGTTCCCTAGGAGGTGTTTCTAACTGTGGGGGGAGGGGACTGACGGGAGTAGAGAGAGATCGCTGATCACTAGGAACAGATGATCACTCTGTATTCCCCTGTCAGAACGGGCATCTGTTTGTTTACATTGACAGATCCCTGTTCTGGCTCTCTGTAGAGCGATCGCAGGTGGCCAGCAGGCATCGCGGCTGCCGGGCACGCGCATCGGCTCTGGCGTCACGCCTGCTATTGCTCTTAAAGCGTCCGACGTACACCTATGGCGATTTGCGCAGCCCTGCCAACCTGCCGCAGTATAATGACGGCGGCTGGTTGGCAAGCGGTTAAAACATTTCAACTGCATGTTGAGGAACAAAGGAATGTTTACCATATTTATCGGCGTATAAAAACTTTTTTAAAAAAAATAAACTACTTTGAAGCAAAATAATGGTCAGTGCCCATGCAGCCCTATCGGTGCCCATGTGCAACCTCGCCATTGCCCATCATTGCAGCCTTTCCAATCATTGCAGTCTGATCAGTGCCCATCTGCAGCCTTGCCCGTCATTGCAGCATGATCAGTGCCCATCTGCAGCCTTGCCCGTCATTGCAGCATGATCAGTGCCCATCTGCAGCCTTGCCCATCATTGCAGCCTGATCAGTGCCCATCTGCAGCCTTTCCAATCATTGCAGTCTGATCAGTGCCCATCTGCAGCCTTTCCAATCATTGCAGTCTGATCAGTGCCCATCTGCAGCCTTGCCTATCATTGCAGCCTGATCAGTACCCATCTGCAGCCTTGCCAATCATTGCAGTCTGATCAGTGCCCATCTGCAGCCTTGCCCGTCATTGCAGCCTGATCAGTGCCCATCTGCAGCCTTGCCCATCATTGCAGCCTGATCAGTGCCCATCTGCAGCCTTGCCCGTCATTGCAGCCTGATCAGTGCCCATCTGCAGCCTTGCCCATCATTGCAGTCTGATCAGTGCCCATCTGCAGCCTTGCCCGTCATTGCAGCCTGATCAGTGCCCCTCTGCAGCCTTGCCCATCATCGCAGCATGATTAGTGTCTATCTGCAGCCTTGCCCATCATTGCAGTCTGATCAATGCCCATCTGCAGCCTTGCCAATCATTGCAGTCTGATCAGTGCCCATCTGCAGTCTTGCTCATCATCACAGCATGATTAGTGCCCATCTGCAGTCTTGTTATTGCCGAAATAAACAGAGCCGGATCTCTTCTGTACTCGGCTCGCAGTCTCGCCCCTTGGCCCGGCTCCTATGATGGACATAACACTGGTCCAATGGTGGGACGTCAATGCTAGGAGGCGGGACTGGGTGTGACTGCGAGCGGAGCCGAGTACACAGGAGATTCGGCTCTGTCTATTTCGGCGGCGCCGGTCCCCCCCCCTCCCTCCCGAGGCAGCCGTTCCCTGTATAACACGCACACACGATTTTACACTGATTTTAAAGGGGGGAAAAGTGAGTGTTATACGCCAATAAATACGATAATTCCGTGTACATCACACTTTATAAGATTTTTGGGAAAGCGATTACCTTATTCTTAAAATACTGCCTGGCGTAGCTCTTGACCTGTAGCACGGTGCGGCTCCCGATCAGCCTGGCAATGTTCGTCCATCTTCTGCCAAACTTCGCCTAAGGAGAGAAGAGGTAGAAAAAGCTTTCAAGAAGCGCCAACATCTTCGGGTTTTCTGAGCACAGGGAGCCCGTTCAGCGTGTAATGAGGGGGATTTATCCTGCTGCCCGCTGATTCTGGGTCACGGGAGAGCAAATGTAAGTGCACCCCTGTGACCCAGAGGAGAAATATGGCCAAAAACTGCTTCAGTCATACTTCTCTTTTAACCACTTGCCTACTGGCCACTTTTACCCCCCTACCTGCCCCGGCCAATTTTCAGCTTTTAGCGCTGCCACACCTTGAATGACAATTACGCGGTCATGCAACACTGTACCCAAATGACATTTTTATCATGTTTTTCACACAAATAGAGCTTTCTTTTGGTGGTATTTAACCACCATTAGGGTTTTTTATTTTTTGCTAAATAAACAAATAAAAAGACAAAGAAAATTTTGAAAAAAAAAACAGTTTCATAGTTTGTTATAAAATTTTGGAAACAGGTCATTTTTCTTCACTGATGAACATTAATGAGGCTGCACTGATAGCCGGCACTTATGGGCAGCAGTGATGGGCACTTATTGGCAGCACTGATTGGATTGCACTGATAATCAGTGTAGATGTCCCTTTTAGAGAAGACAGTTATCGTCTCTCTTCTCCCTTCCTCATGCTCTCAGCATGAGGAAAGGAGTGCCAATAACCAGCCTCTATTTACATCCATGATCAGCTGCGATTGGACACAGCCAATCACATGGTAAAGAGCCACTGATTGGCTCTTTATCTCAATCTGTGATCAGCCGTGTCCTCTGACTCTGTGATTACAGAGCACGCCACCCGTGCCCGGCAGCGGACGCGTTTACGGGCTGCCGTCATATGATGGCCTCCCAGAACTAGCCGTCTGTGCTATAGCCGTCATTCGGCTACAGCGCGGTCAGCAAGTGGTTAAGACCACCAAACCCAATACTGAATAAGCCCCCCTTTTTGCCTCCAAAACAACCCTGACCCATCGAGGCATGGCTTCCACTAGACAAAGCATCACACTGCCTCCGCTGGCTTTCATTCTGCTACATATTTTTGGTAAAAAAAAATCCTAATAAGTGTACAGTGGAACCTTGTATTAAGAGCATAATCCGTTCCAGGAGTATGCTTGTAATCCAAAGCACTCGCATTTTAAAGCGAGTTTCCCCATAGAAGTCAATGGAAACTAAAATAATTTGTTCCGCATTGACTTCTATTGCATGCAATACCACATGTGGCCAGACGTGGGGGGGGGGGGCGCTGGAGAGCCTCGGAAATACTCGGAGACAGCTCAGCTGAACTCGGAAAGGCTCGGAAACACTCGGGAACGGAGTATTTCAGAGTGTTTCCGAATGGCTCTGAACTGTTCCGAGTGTCACCGGCTCCTCCGCACCTCTGGCCAACACATAAGCTCGAATTCTGCTCGTTTTGCGAGACAACACTCGCAAACCAAGTCAGGATTTAAAAAAAAAAAAAAAAAAAAAGTTGCTCGTCTTTCAAAACACTCATTAACCGCGTTACTCGTTAACCAAGGTTCCACTGTATATTGATTGGTTTACGCAAACATTATAGCGTTTACAAACTATGGGATATGCACTGGATTTGTAATTTTTTTTCACTAGTGATGGCGGCGATCAGCAACTTATAGCAGGACTGCAATATTGAGGCAGACAATCGGACACTAACTGACACTTTTGACACCTTATGCAGTGATCAGTGCTAAAATTATGCCATGTCACTGTACTAATGACTGACTGGCTGGGAAGGGATTAAATGTCTAGGGCAGTGATGGCGAACCTTGGCACCCCAGATGTTTTGGAACTACATTTCCCATGATGCCCATGCACTCTGCAGTGTAGTTGAGCATCATGGGAAATGTAGTTCCAAAACATCTGGGGTGCCAAGGTTCGCCATCACTGGTCTAGGGCAATCAAAGTGTGCCTAGCCAGTGTTTTAGTGTACGCTGTGTGCTGCTTTTACTAGGGTAAGAAATAGATTCTAGGCCCTGCTTTGCTGGAACAGAATCTACCCCCCCCCTTTCAGAACGGCAATCTGCCTTGTATACATAGATCACCATTCTGTGTAATGTACCGATGATCGGTGGGTGCCGGGGGGACATTGAGTGCCCGGCACTTGCAAATCCGGTTCTGCTGTGAATATTCACAACAGACGTGGTGCGCGTGCGCCCCCTACACGCTGAAATTCCAAATCATGTATATATACACAGTACGTGTTTCGGCGCACAGCTGCCGCCCCGTAACAGTAAAACTCCTATGGGATGGACGGCAAGCGGATAAATCAAACCTTTACAATCACTTAAAAGTCACAGAAGAACTGTGGCAGAAATCATAAATCTGCTTACCAGACCCTGCTCAAATAGATCTTTCTCCTCCACCGTCCACTTCACAGCTCCGCTACTGGGCTTAGAGGGAGATCGGATCCTGAACACAATGACAAAAGAAGTTTTATGATATTGCAAAAAAGGCAAGAAGGTGGAGTGATAATGAGCGACCAATCGGATTAGGCCCCGTTCGTCTACCTCAAACTCATTTTCACGGCGCTGGACAGAGACATTCAAAAGAATCCCTATGGAGATCTTTTGAATCTTAACCACTTAAAGACTGCAACACACACATACTATATATACACGCAACGTATATCTAGAGAGAGAGAGAGAGAGAGAGAGAGAGAGAGAGAGAGAGAGAGAGAGAGAGAGAGAGAGAGAGAGAGAGAGAGAGAGAGAGAGAGAGAGAGAGAGAGAGAGAGAGAGAGAGAGAGAGAGAGAGAGAGAGAGAGAGAGAGAGAGAGGAGAGAGAGAGAGAGGGAGAGAGAGATTATCTATATATCTATATATATATATCTATATATCTATCTATCTATATATATATATATATACACGTTGCAGGCTTTGAAGTGTTTTACTGTGGCTATGGTTGAAGCTGTCAGCCATAAGCCCGGTATTTTATTTATTTTACTTTAGCCGGTGATTCACTTTTTCGGAAAAGCGATTCGGGCAACGGATTAGCTGCTGGATCGCTTTTAGCAGCAGTGGGAGGGGTTGTACCTCCACCTCCCGCCGGGTGTTTCTCTGGCTTACCGTTCTTACTGGCGAGCCTGAGAAACAATCTGATGGTTCGCAAGGCTGGTCACAGAGGTTAGGAGAGACCAGATCTTCTCTAAACACATCTATGATCTAGGAGGACCGGAGCAGCGTCATGACGTCACTTCCAGTCTAGGGCAGAAGTGAACAGTTTTTTTTTGTTTTGTTTTTTAAAGCAAAAGATCCCTTTTTTATTTTTTTTGATCTTTTGCTTTCAAAAGTAGGGAGGAGATATTTGGAGTCTTAAAGGCCCCAGATCTCTCCATAAAGAGGACCTTCTCTTTCCCATCTCTTATTTCTATTACAAGGGATTTTTACATTTCTTGTAACAGGAATAAAAGTGATAAAAAAAATAAATAAAAAAGGGACAGTGTAAAAAAAAAAAAATTAATTTGCACTCAGAAGCGAATGCATACGTAAGTCGCGCAAGCATATGTAAACATTGTTCGCACCACACACCTCCTCTGTAACTCTAAACTGGTAACCTGTAAAAATGTGTCGCCTATGGAGATTTTTAAGTATCGTAGGTTTGTCGCTATTCCATAAGCGTGAGCAATTTTAAAAAGCGTGACATGTTGGGTATCCATTTACTCAGTGTAACATTATCTTTTATATTTTGCAGGAAAAATTGGGTTATATATTGTGTTTTCTTACATTAAAAGGTTTTTTTCCCCAAAAATTGCTTTTGAAAAACCGCTGCATAAATACCGTGTGACATAATGAATTGCAACAATCGTCATTTTATTCTCTAGGGTCTCTGCTAAAATATATATATAATGTTTGGGGGTTCTAAGTAATTTTCTACCAAAAAATACAGATTTTTACTTGTAAACAAAAAGTGTCAGAAAAGGCCTGGTCTTAAAGTGGATAATAAATGTTTGCTTTTGGGTTCATTACCACTTTAATTTCTATCTGTTCATGGGACATCCGTTCCTCACCAAAACTACAGCAATATAATGTTCACGGTTCAATCAACAAAACCCCGGACACAAGAAGCACTCACAGACCAAATACTTACGGGACACGAGCAGTTTTCTTCTGGGGGCTCCTGAAAGTAAGAAAGCAATATTATTGTATACAGCAGTTATTTAACATTACGAGGTATAGGGATCCTCAACTCCGGCCCTTGACCCCACTAGAGCAGCACATAATGTTCAGTATATGTAATGCTGGAGAGGACTCTCGAAGAATGGAGACATACTAGAGGAAGGGAATGATGGGGAGAGTCCAAGGACAGGCTACATATTAGGATGGAGACTGAAGATGACATGCATAAGACACTAGTAGCCTGGGGACCTGATTCATGAGGCTAGTAGAGATCACTTCTGTTATCCCTTTATAAATCAATGCTCCTGCTCCAGACTGCTAAGGTCAGAGGGCCACACAACAAGTACCAGACTGCTAGGGTACCTCGAGCCACAGGTTGGGCACTGGGCATATATAGCATTCACTTACACAGGGGTGTTAAACCCAATTTCATTGTGGGCCGCATCAGCAGCATGGTTACCCTCAAAGGGCCGGTTATATCAGGAGTGCGCTACGTACAGGGTGCAGAGCTCAAGAGTGCGCTACGTACAGGGTGCAGAGCTCAAGAGTGCGCTACGTACAGGGTGCAGAGCTCAAGAGTGCGCTACGTACAGGGTGCAGAGCTCAAGAGTGCGCTACGTACAGGGTGCAGAGCTCAAGAGTGCGCTACGTACAGGGTGCAGAGCTCAAGAGTGCGCTACGTACAGGGTGCAGAGCTCAAGAGTGCGCTACGTACAGGGTGCAGAGCTCAAGAGTGCGCTACGTACAGGGTGCAGAGCTCAAGAGTGCGCTACGTACAGGGTGCAGAGCTCAAGAGTGCGCTACGTACAGGGTGCAGAGCTCAAGAGTGCGCTACGTACAGGGTGCAGAGCTCAAGAGTGCGCTACGTACAGGGTGCAGAGCTCAAGAGTGCGCTACGTACAGGGTGCAGAGCTCAAGAGTGCGCTACGTACAGGGTGCAGAGCTCAAGAGTGCGCTACGTACAGGGTGCAGAGCTCAAGAGTGCGCTACGTACAGGGTGCAGAGCTCAAGAGTGCGCTACGTACAGGGTGCAGAGCTCAAGAGTGCGCTACGTACAGGGTGCAGAGTTCAAGAGTGCGCTACGTACAGGGTGCAGAGCTCAAGAGTGCTCTACGTACAGGGTGCAGAGCTCAAGAGTGCGCTACGTACAGGGTGCAGAGTTCAAGAGTGCGCAACGTACAGGGTGCAGAGCTCAAGAGTGCGCTACGTACAGGGTGCAGAGCTCAAGAGTGCGCTACGTACAGGGTTCAGAGCTCAAGAGTGCGCTACGTACAGGGTGCAGGGTTCAAGAGTGCGCTATGTACAGGGTGCAGGGTTCAAGAGTGCGCTACGTACAGGGTGCAGAGTTCAAGAGTGCGCTACGTACAGGGTGCAGAGTTCAAGAGTGCGCTACGTACAGGGTGCAGAGCTCAAGAGTGCGCAACGTACAGTAAGAAAATGATTCTGGACGGCTGCACTTCCAAAAATCCTTTTATTGAAGCTTCAAATGACAAATAGTTGACAGATGGAGCAGAGGACAAAAAGGTAGATGTGTTTCACGCAAATGTTAGCACTTAGTCATTACCTATCGGAACTAGTCACCACAGTCACCTATATACTACTCTAATGTGTCATCATTAGGTTACAGGTGAACTAACCAATTAAAATTAGTACTCAGCTGGCGTTACAAAGAAAGCCCAGCTAGAATACACGGTACTTACACTCAAATCTGATGTAAAGTGTTCGGTCCAAATCCACTGCCAGAAAAAATCTGATACACCAATTTCACTCAGAGCAAACTCGAAACATCAGTCAAAACCATTGTATAGTTACATGAACATACACAAAAGAATAGAAAACATGTATATATTTATACACACATGAAGTTGATGTTAAGAACAAATGATTTTAAAAGCAAAGTGTTAGAACATCATGAGGACCGATACTGGCATATTCCCAAAGTATGTGCATAGAGTTCAAGAGTGCGGTATGTACAAAGTGCAGAGCTCAAGATTATGCAGAGTGCAGAGTTCAGGAGTGTGCCATGTGCAGAGTGCAGAGTTCAGGAAAAGTGCACCACGTAGAGAGGTCAGGAGTGTGCCACGTACAGAATTCAGGAGAGTGCCACGTACAGAATTCAGGAGAGTGCCACGTACAGAATTCAGGAGAGTGCCACGTACAGAATTCAGGAGAGTGCCACGTACAGAATTCAGGAGAGTGCCACGTACAGAATTCAGGAGAGTGCCACGTACAGAATTCAGGAGAGTGCCACGTACAGAATTCAGGAGAGTGCCATGTACAGAATTCAGGAGTGTGCCATGTACAGAATTCAGGAGTGTGCCATGTACAGAGTGCAGGGTTCAAGAGTGCGCCACGTACAGAGTGCAGAGTTCAGAGGTGTGCTACGTACAGAGCGTAGAGTTCAGGAGTGCGCTATGTGCAGAGTGTACAGTTCAGGGTTGTGCTATGTACAGGGTGCAGGGTTTAGGGGTGCGCTATGCTCAGTGTGCAATCCCAACCCCTCCTCCCCAAAGCTTCCTCGCATCTTTCCCCTACCTTGCCGACTCTCGTATCTCCCTGTTTCGGCGGCTCTGCCTAGTCTTGCAGGGAGATTGTTCTGTCTCTCTAATTCTGGACACCTGTCAACAGCTGCCATTCATTCAGCTAAATTTGCATAATGCGTTCCTTAGCACGCCTAAAAGATTACTGCGTTCTATACGCCCTTTTCCTCTTCTATGACATGATTAACCCCTCCCTGCCAACGCAAGACGGCCCTTTAAGAGATCATACCACCAGAAGTGTGACATGGGCATCCCGACGATGCGATCATGTGATTGGCTGCCACTGTGATCTCGGTATTGGAAGCCCTTCCTACCGGTTGCTGATCATTGCTATGTGACCGGCAGTTGTCGGTGACTGAGTGGTCGCAGCGCTGGGAGTGCACAATTAAGCGTGTCCCCAGCATAAAACAGCAACACTGGCTGTATGCAGAGTATATATGTGGCAGCATGGCATAAACCGGGCCTTTAAGAAATCCTAACACTGGAGGCATTACATGGGCTTCCAGATTATGTAATCATTCTGATTGGCTGTCACTGTGATCACATGACTGAGAGACTATCCTATCAGTTTCTAATTGTTGCCATGTGACTGGAAGTGGTCAGTGATAGTGCAGTCACAGTGCTGCCTGTCAAAAAAAGCTTTTCCTCCATACAGCGGAGGGCGTACGTACAGGGGGTCGCAATTGCAATCCGGCCCCATGCTCCAGGGGGGCCCGTGAGGCCCCCTGTACACCTGGATAGGAAAAGAGGCATATAGAGGAACCAAACCCCTCCATTTTCCTCTGAAAGGCTGCAGAAGGAAAACGGAGGGGATCGGTTCCTCTACATGCGTCCCTGCAGCCCTTCCTATCCACCTCCTGCTGTGATCGGGCTCCTGTGCTCTCTGGATGGAGAGCGGGTAAGGGGCCGGTAAAGGTGTCATTTACCGACCCCTTCCTTGTCTGAATGAATAGAGCCAGTGATCTGTACCGATCACTGTTCATTCATAATTGAGGCATAGTAAACTGTTTCCTATGCTTCAGTTTATGGATGGACAGGAAGCCTCTGTACAGAGTTATTCCTGTCCACTCATTCTGTGCTGCTGAGGCTGCAGAGATGGAGATTGAGGGCTGTGTCCTCAATCTTTTTTCTCTGTCTCAAAGGTGGAACATCAGAGGTCTGTTTAGACCCCTGATATTTGAACAACCCCCCAACGGAGGTCCTAAAAACAAATTGGTAAAAAATAACAAAAAATAAAAAGTTGTAAAATAATTTAGAAAAATTAAAAAAAATAAAAAATGGTAAAAAACAATATAAAAAAAAAAAAAAAAACAAAAATAGAAAACTACTGACCCCAGTGGCAAAACTACCAGGGTCACACTTGTGACCGGGCCCTGACGTCACGTGACGTTACGTCATCACAGGGGGGCCCCGGCCGGGAGTCAGAGGGGCCCTTTATGGTTTCTTGCCCCGGTGCCCTGAAGGTTCTAGTTACACCTCTGTCATACAGTATAGAGCAGGGGGAGGCAACCAGTAGCCCTCCAGCTGTTGTGGAACTACATTTCCCATGAGGCATTGCAAGGCTGGCAGTTACAATTACTCCCAGAGGCATGATGGGACTTGTAGTTCAGCAACAGCCGGAGGGCCCCAGGTTGCCTACCCCTGGTATAGAGTTAGGCTGACCATACATTATACAATTTTCTGGTACAATTTTCCTTTAGATTTACCAAGACCATATAATATGAGGTCACACCTAAACACTTTCAATCTGTATGCAAATCAGGCAGTTCCTTGCACTACATAGTTGAAGGTAAATCTAAAGGAAATTGAAGAAGAAATATGTGTAATGTATGGCCAGCCTTAATCAGGACAAAACCGCATTATGGCCACTGGATGGAGCTGAAGATCATAGGAAGCAAAATACTTAAAGTGTTT
Source organism: Lithobates septentrionalis (assembly GCA_037952835.1). NCBI lineage: Eukaryota > Metazoa > Chordata > Amphibia > Anura > Ranidae > Lithobates > Lithobates septentrionalis. The sequence goes on along the minus strand of JBBDGP010001707.1, from coordinate 1,122,187 downwards.
GTTATCCCAGCATTTCATATTCCTGATATGTGGCTGCTGTACCCTGTACTTGTATGAGAAAGTCTCCTGTTCTCATTGCTTCCTTTGTGTGAAATCCCTGGAGTTCCTGCCAGTCCCTCTGCTTTTCCTGTTAAAAACTGGCCACACTAAGCAGGAGAGCACAGCGTGGTCAGTTCTCTAGCTGTGTTGGGAGCTCAGCCTGCTCTCCTCCAATGAGCAGACTTGTCCTGACACCCCCCCCCCCTGCACAGCCATTCACTGGGAGCCTCATTGTGGTGCCCCCCCTCCCCCGGTCTCACATGATACCACTGTGCCCAGGGCAGCTGCCCCTCCTGCCCACCCCTTGTCCCGGCCCTGCCTGTAAAAGGTATTGCTTGAAAAGTAAATTGAAAATTATTATAAACAAAGAAGGTGCTACAAACATAAGAAAAAAAAAGAACAAAAACTAAAATCTAAAGTCTTATCAGGGTTAAATACACCACTTGTGCAGCTCTACGCCATTCCACCGAGATCCAGGAGACTGGCACCACCACGTGAGAGGACACCTCCACCCAAGGCTGAATAAGGCAGCTTACCAGATTCAAAGACCCCCAAATCACAGGAGGTCCAACAGAACATGAGTTACACTGGGGAAGGGATCCACTCACATCCGGCTCTCCACAAAGCCGCCTCCAGTCATATCCTTAGGAAGGTAATACATGTTATACAAGTGATGCTCCCAGAGGATAGAAGAGAAAAAAAAAAAAAAAGACACCAATAGTGCACCCTGTATAACAAAAACAAACATTTAAAGCGGAACTGAAAACTCTCCCAATCAACAGCAACTACTTTAAATCCTTATACTGCTGGCATTAGTAAAATGATAAGCTGGTATATTATATTTACTTGTTTTAAACTTTTTATTTATTTTTTTACATTTCTTCATTTGCTTCCTGGCCTTGGCCAAAATACATACATCCCAGGAGTCTTCATGGGAGGAGGGGCCTTCTCGGCCAAGCACACCCTCATGCCTGAGCTAAGGGCAGATGGTTTACAGGAAATAAAATGCTGCATGAATCATCTGCCCTTACTCAAGATGGCCGCAGCTAGAAATGCTAAAGGGGGGGGGGGGGGCGGGGGGTATTTTTCAGAGTGATTTCTCAACAAAATAAAAGAGGCATGGATCGATGGATGGGGGAGTTTGCTTTGAATATTAATAATGAATAAAACAGTGTTTGTTTTCAGTTTGTGGTGCTCAGATGCAGTTCAGTTCTGCTTTAAAACTCATAGATATTAATATATTTGACGGCACTCTTGCTGGCCATGCCCACGCATTTCAGCCAATGAGCCTTCATCAAGGGCTGGCAGTCCAAGTGTCCACCCTTCTTACAGGGAAAGCATTTTTTTGGGGGGGGGGGGGGGGGGGGGGGGTAGGGAAATCCCTATTTGTGATCCTCGGAGGAGGAAGATTTCTACTAAATCAGGAGACAGCAGCACAAGGGAGACATTTTTTTATTTTAATAAACTTTAACTACTTGCCTACTGGGCATTTGCACCCCCTTCCTGCCTAGGCAAATGTTTAGGTTTCAGCGCTGTCGCACTTTGAATGACAATTGCGCGGTCATGCAACGGCTGTACCCATATGAAATTTTTATCTTTTTTTTTCACGCAAATAGAGATTTATTTTGGTGGTATTTAATCACCACTGGGGTTTTTTTATTTTTTGCTAAACAAATGAAAAAAAAGACTGAAAATTAAAATAAATAAATAAAAAACACGTTTTTCATAGTTTATCATAAAATTTTTCAAACAGGTTATTTTTCTCTTTCACTTATGGACACTGATAAGGCGGCACTGGTGGGCATTGATTGGCAGCACTGGTGGACACTGTTGGGACTGCACTGATCATCAGTGCCCTGATGATCAGTGTAGATGCCCCTTTCACACTGGCTGGTTATCGGCTCTTCTCTCCTCATGCTGTCAGTGTGAGGAAAGGAATGCCAATAACCGGCTTGTGTTTAGCTCGTGACCTGTGATTGGACAAAGCTGATCACATGATAACAGGCCACTGCGATTGGCCCTTTCCCCCCCGATCTGTGATGAGCTGTGTTCGAAGGGCACGACAATCACAGAGCGTGCTGCCTGTGCGCAGCGGAGGACGCGATCACAGGAGGACGTCATATAACGCCCTCCCAGGACTGGCCGACTGCGCTGTAGCTGTTATTTTGCTAAAGCACGGTAGGCAGGTGGTTAAAGTATAACTGAATTCAATACTTCTTTTTTTTTTAGATTTGGATAGAGTAGAGATGGATTACAACCCCATCAGGTTTTGTTTGCAGTCTGTGCCCCCGTTTGAGAGATACACCCTCTCTATTTGTTCTGTTCACTGTTATCACTGAAAGTGAAAGTAAAAAAAAAAAATTCCAAAGTTTGGTTTGTCCCCAGAACAGGAATAGAGAGGAAATCTTCCAATGGGGACAATAGTTCTGATGACACCCTGGCATTCCGTCACTTCGTAGGGATTTCCTGTTTTGGGTATGGGACAGGAAATGAAGGGAAATCTCACCTATGGGACAGGAAATGAAGGGAAATCTCACCTATGGGACAGGAAATGAAGGGAAATCTCACCTATGGGACAGGAAATGAACAGAAATTTAACCTATGGGACAGGAAATGAAGGGAAATGTAACCTATGGGACAGGAAATGAAGGGAAATTTAACCTATGGGACAGGAAATGAAGGGAAATCTCACCTATGGGATAGGAAATAAAGGGAAATCTCACCTATGGGACAGGAAATGAAGGGAAATCTCAACTATGGGGCAGGAAATGAAGGGAAATTTAACCTATGGGACAGGAAATAAAGGGAAATCTCAACTATGGGGCAGGAAATTAAGGGGAATTTAACCTATGGGACAGGAAATGAATGGAAATCTCACCTATGGGACCGGAAATGAAGGGAAATGTAACCTATGGGACAGGAAATGAAGGGAAATCTCATCTATGGGACAGGAAATTAAGTGAAATCTCACCTATGGGACAGGAAATGAAGGGAAATTTAACCTATGGGACAGGAAATGAAGGGAAATGTAACCTATGGGACAGGAAATGAAGGGAAATGTAACCTATGGGACAGGAAATGAAGGGAAATCTCACCTATGGGATAGGAAATAAAGGGAAATCTCACCTATGGGACAGGAAATGAAGGGAAATCTCAACTATGGGGCAGGAAATGAAGGGAAATTTAACCTATGGGACAGGAAATAAAGGGAAATCTCAACTATGGGGCATGAAATTAAGGGGAATTTAACCTATGGGACAGGAAATGAAGGGAAATCTCACCTATGGGACCGGAAATGAAGGGAAATGTAACCTATGGGACAGGAAATGAAGGGAAATCTCATCTATGGGACAGGAAATGAAGTGAAATCTCACCTATGGGACAGGAAATGAAGGGAAATTTAACCTATGGGACAGGAAATGAAGGGAAATCTCACCTATGGGACAGGAAATGAAGGGAAATCTCACCTATGGGACAGGAAATGATAGGAAATGTCACCTATGGGACAGGAAATGATAGGAAATGTCACCTATGGGACAGGAAATGATAGGAAATGTCACCTATGGGACAGGAAATGATAGGAAATGTCACCTATGGGACAGGAAATGAAGGTAAATCTCACCTATGGGACAAAGATGGCAAAAAATGAAACTATCCAAAATAAAATAAAAAAGTGTTGCCTTTAGTTACACTTTAAGCATAGAGAAGTGTGGAAAGTTTCCAAGGAGAACTATCCTTATAAATTCTCTCCAGGGCCCTTTTTAGGAATATGTTTTTTTAGACTGAGCTTTATTCAGCCCGCTTTTTCATTACCGTCATCGTTCATCCTCCCACTACTTTTAATATCCTCCCATTGTTAACTGCTGAGGACTTCTGATTATAAATCTCTTTATTCTTATCAGTATCTCTATTCATACTTCACCATCTGAAGACTTCTTTATTCTGATAATTCCGTGTATCCCTAATAAACATTTTTTTTTTTGCTTTTTTATTTCTTTGTTCCCTGTCTGTCTTATCTATATTCATTTTTTTAATTTGTCTGAACAGATTTTATAATCAGGAAAATCTCTAAAAGGGAATCCGGTTTTCATTTTAATTTCATTATTTAAAGTGTAACTCCACCCTAAGACTAAAATCCGTGCATCTGCAGACACCCGCAATCTAACACTAACCTATCTAGCCCCTGTAAAGAAGAAATCACTAGAAATACCTTTTTTTGAAGCCGGTCCAATCGGTCTCCAGCGGCGGAAGCTCTGCAGAGAACACAGCCGACAACAGCTGTGAAATGAATTGGGAGTGACGTCACCCATAGAGTTACTATGGGGCTTCCGTTGTCGGCTGTGTCCTCCGCACCCTCCTCCACAGCAAAGCCACGGCTGACAGCTCAACGTGGGATCGGGTCACATCGGCTTCAAAAAAGGTATGTATAGCGATTTGTTAGATCGTGGATGTCTGTAGATGTAGAGATTTTAGTGCTGGGGTGGACTTCTACTTTAAGTTCTTCTTTTTTCCTAGGATAAAGTTTATAGATGAACTACAAGAATTAAAGCGATATTAAAGCCTTGTTTAAAAAAAAAAAAAAAAAACAAACAAAAAAAAAACAAAAAACAAACATGTCATACTTACCTGCTCTGTGTAATGGTTTTGCACAGAGCAGCCCAGATCATTCCTCTTCTCGGGTCCCACGCCGGCGCACCTGGCTCTTCCCTCCTACCGGGTGCCCCCACAGCAAGCAGCTTGCTATCGGGGCACCCAAGCAGGCGCACACTCCCGAGCCGTGGCTGTGTCCATTCACAAGCGGATCCGCGTCTCGGACCCGCCTCCTCCGTCTCCCGATTGGCTCACTGGTCTCCCGCTGCTGCCAAAAGCCAATCAGGAGTGCAAGTCCCTGGATGGCTCTTGTGGACATCGCTGAATTGAGATGGGGCTCAGGTAAGTATTAGGGGAGACTGGGAGCGCTGCTGCACACAGAAGGTCTTTACAACCACTTTAACCACTTCCATACCGCGCAAATTCCAGCACTCCTCCCCTACATGTAAAAATCATCACTTTTTGCTAGAAAATTACTCAGAACCCCCAAACATTAAATATATTTTTTTAGCAGACACCCTATGGAATAAAATGGCGGTCATTGCAACTTTTTATGTCACGCGGTCGCTGGATCGGAGGGGGCTCAGGTAAGGATGGGGGGCGGGGGGGGGGGGGGGGGGGAGTGGCGCTGCACACACAAGGTTTCTTTTTACCTTCATGCATAGAATGAAAAAACCTTCAGGCTTTAGAACCACCTTTAACAAACTCTACCCTTGCAGTGAGTCCCCTCCCCCCCCCCCCCCCCAGCACTGCATGTGCTAAATGTTTGTTTAGTCTAGGGGTGCACGGACACATTTAAAAAAAAAAATTTGGTTTGAAGACTACTTAAAATCCCCAAAACAATATAGACACCCTGGAGAATGGAGGTAGAGACAAAAAGATCTGAGTAAAGAATTCACTAAAGTTAATTTTAGGGCGCAAAATATTACCCATTTTTTTTTGGGGGGGGGGATATAAAAATTAGGTTACGCCAAGTAAATAGATACCCAACATGTCCAACCTTAAAGCGGTAGAAAAGTCAGTTTTTTCACTTCTACCTACAGGTAAGCCTAAAATAAATAAATTTAAATAAAATATGTGCACCATTTAGGAGACATTCACATATGTAGTGGCCAGTGACGTCACCGCTGCGTGTACACTGAGCTCTGAATGGATAGCAGACTGGTGTGCAGTCATGTTGGAACAGGAAGGGGCCGTCCCCAAACTGTTCCCACAAAGTTGGGAGCCTGAAACTGTCCAAAATGTCTTGGTATGCTGACGCCTTAAGAGTTCCCTTCACTGGAACTAAGGGGCCAAACCCAACCCCTGAAAAACAACCCCCCACCATAATCCCCCCTCCACCAAATGGTTTGGACCAGTGCACAAAGCAAGGTCCATAAAGACATGGATGAGCGAGTTTGGGGTGGAGGAACTTAACTGGCCTTCACAGAGTCCTGACCTCAACCCGATAGAACACCTTTGGGATGAAATAAAGAGGAGACTGGGAACCAGGCCTTCTCCTCCAACATCAGTTCCTGACCTCACAAATGCGCTTCTGGAAGAATGGTCAAACATTCCCATAGACACACTCCTAAACCTTGTGGACGGCCTTCCCAGAAGAGTTGAAGCTGTTATAGCTGTAAAGGGTGGAGCCAACTCAATATTGAACCCTACGTACTAAGACTGGGATGCCATTAAAGTTCATGTGTGTAAAGGCAGGCGTCCCAATACTTTTGATAGTATAGTGTATGAGAATTACAAGGAAAGGCGCACATACTACACTAACCACACAGTCACCACGATGCCACCCAACGATTTCTAATTTCCCTGCAAGCCCTACACCAATGATGGCGAATCTTGGCACCCCAGGTGTTTTGGAACTACATTTCCCATGATTCTCATGCACTCTGCAGTGTAGTGAAGCATCATGGGAAATGTAGTTCCAAAACATCTGGAGTATCAAGGTTCTCCATCACTGCCCTATACGTTCGCTGTGCTCCACATTACAGAACACTGACCTCTTGATAGCGGCCTTTTCTGCATTGTTTGAGTCAGAGAAAAACTTTGCTGGAAGCGGCTTGTTGGATAAATAATATCTGCAGAACTGCTAAGGAAAAAATGGAGAAAAAAACAAAAAACAAAAAAAAAAACGTCTCAAAGCATAAAAGGCTTTCCTGTACAGGTAATAGGTTAGAACTTCTGACAATGTTGGCATTTGTGGCCGTGCTTTCCTCTCCCGGTGACAACGTCACCTCCATTTCCTGTACGGGTGTCACAGGGAGAGGAAATGAGGTCACAGGCAGAAATCAAAAAGCTGAGTTAGACTTACCGGTAACTCCTTTTCTGAGAGTCTTCCAGGACAGCCCATGAGACCTTGGGCTCCTCCTACCAGGACAGGAAACACGTCACCCCCACCAGATAAAAGGGCGGTCCTCCAGGCCCATGTCAGTATTCTCAAGAACCGTAGGACCCTGCAAAACATATGCATAATACACATAACTTCAGACAATACCGGGTGGGAATCCGGCTGTCCTGGAAGACTCTCAGAAAAGGAGTTACCGGTAAGTCTAACTCAGCTTTTCTCCAAGCGTCTCCCAGGACAGCCCATGAGACGATGAGCCAGAACTTACCAGTCTAGGGAGGGACAACTGCCTGAAGGACCTTACGACCAAACGCCTTCTCCTGAGCTGATAGGAGATCCAGGCGATAATGTTTAATGAAGGTCGAGTAACTGGACCAAGTGGCAGCCCTGCAAATTTGTTCCGGTGAGGCACCAGCCCTCTCAGCCCAAGACGTAGACAAGGCTCTAGTTGAGTGCGCAGTAACAAAAGGTGTAGGGAGTCTTGGTCTGCAAGACAAAATAAATGACCCACAATGTAATTAAAGCCACACAATCACTCCGTAACACCACGTGCAGGAGGGAGGAAATGTGTCCCCTTACACCCACTACTACAGAGGGGGGAGGGAACACTCACAGGGATAGCAAGGTGGTGACAGAACACCCCAGGCTTACCTGTGAGGTGCTGGTGTTGGGAACTGCATCCGCTGCCTGTGCAGGTACTGCAGGAGGATCCATTCTGCCCCTCTTGGTCATCCACAGCCTGGCTGCTTAACACCAAGAAACACCAGCAGCCAGCGTTCTCTGTTCACACCGTTTATGAAGACTGGAACCTCGTCTCCGGCGCCCGATGATGATGTCATATGCCCCGGAAGTAACCCTCTCCAGGCACTTCCTGTGGGCCAGCTTGGAGCGCAATAGCTCCGCCCCCTCGAGCGCTGCGGCTTCCTCCATTCCTTGCTCAGATCAGCCAGGCTGTCGGCAGGGAAGGACAACCGAAGCTCAGCTGAGCTAGAGTGCAATGCACTGCGCTAGGGGCACAACCTCACACCGGTCCTGGCCCTCTCCAGGCACTGAGGACAGGGAACAGCAGCACAGCCAACCTCCCCAGCGGTGTGCTGCTTCTGGAGGAGGAAGAGGTAAGTGATATGCCCCAGAAAAAAGCCATACAAAGCCCCTGCTTATAAGGCCTATGGGAGCAGGTTCCATGAACATGTTACCCCCCGTCCGGAGGAAACACAAATAACTGACATGGGCCTGGAGGACTGCCCTTTTATCTGGTGGGGGTGACGTGTTTCCTGTCCTGGTAGGAGGAGCCCAAGGTCTCATGGGCTGTCCTGGAAGATGCTTGGAGAAAATCTGATATTTATCATTCTTTTCCTCCAAATCTAAAAGAAAAAAAAAAACTTTTGTCTGGAGTCAGGCCGGGGTTCACACTTTGAATCCGACATCCCTGCGCGACTTCATGGCGGCTTGCATACGTCTTCCTTAACATAAGTCAATGCAAGTTGTACGGAAGTGGCGCCAAAACTAGCGCAGGAACCTTTTTCTAAGTCGGAGTGACTTGAGTCGCATCAATTAGAACGATTCCATAGCGGTTAAAGCGTGGAAGCTCCACTTATATGCTTCCCCCCCCCCTCCGGTGCCACCTTTAGGTGGAGGGGGGGGGGGCGGGTACCTGTTTTTGACACGTACCCGCCCCCCACTTACGGGAGATTGTTGAAGACATGAGAGACTATCAGGAGCCACTTAGGGGGGTGGGGGAAGGGTAAGGAACGTTTGTAGGCAAGTTTCCTTACCCTTTAATTCAGCAGCACTGGTCAATGTACTTTAACCACTCAAGCCCTGGAAGGTTTTACCCCCCTTCGTGACCAGGCCATTATTTGCGATACTGCACTGCGTTACTTTAACTGGCAATTGCGCGATCGTCCGATGCTGTACACGAATAAAATGTAAGTCATTTTTTTCCCCCACTAATAGAACTTTCTTTTGGTGGTATTTGATCACCTCTGCGGTTTTTATTTTTTGAGCTATGAACATAAATTAAAAAAAAAAAAAAATAGATTTTTTTTACTTTCTGCTATAAAACATATCCAATAATAAAAAAAAATTAAAAAATAAATAAAACATTTCTTTATCAATTTAGGCCAATATGTATTCTGCTACATATTTTTGGTAAAACAAAATCCCAATAAACGTATATTGATTGGTTTGCGCAAAAGTTATTGTGTCTACAAACTATGGGATATTTTATTTTTACTAGTATTATACTATTTTTGATTTTAATATTTACTAGTAATGGGGGTGATCAGCGACTTATAACGGGACTGCGACATTTTGGCGGCAATCTGACACTTTTTGGGGACCAGTGACAGTAATACAGTGATCAATGCTAATAATATGCACTGTCACTGTACTAATGACACTGGCTGAAGGGGTTAAAGTGGAGTTCCACCCACTTTTACAACTCTTCAGCATCCCTCACTAAACTGTGCACTGTAAACAAATTGGATATATATTTTTTTTTTCTCAGCACCTACTGTATATCTGCTGTATTCATTTTTCACTTCCTCCACCCTGGCCGTGGCCCATCGCATCATTTCCTGTTTGCAATGCCTTCTGGGAAGGGGTGGCAATTTCCTCTGACACTGCCGTTGCTATGGAAACCTGACCTGAAACCTATTACACTGCTTGTGCTGCACTGAGCATGTGCGAGATCTGCAAGGATGAGATCCAGGAAGAAATACAGTCTGGCTTCAGATGCCCATACTTAAGATGGCCACGGCCTGCTGTAAGTTTATAAAATAACAAACTACTGCTATAAACTAACAAAACAGACCTTAGTTTACAGACTAACTTTACTAGAATTCATTAAGCTTGTGTATTATAGGGGTATTTTTATTGAAAAAGTATCATTTCGGCCGGAACACCACTTTAACATCAGGGGCGTTTAAAAGGGTTAAATGTATCCCTAGGTTGTGCTCACTCACTGTGGGGGGAGGTGCTTTGACTGGGGGAAGGCAAGAGATCAGTGTTCCCACTTAGCAGAAACACAGGATCAATGCTTTCCCAGCTGACAGAACGACAATCTGCCTTGTTTACATAGACAGACCGCCGTTCTTGCCTGTGTCCCAAATGATCGGCGGAACCCGGCAGACATCGAGTCCACCGGATTGGCTCCCGCTGTGTCCAGTCACAGCGGGAGCAGGTCGCCGGCAGCATACGCCCCCCCCGGAGGTGTCAAATCACGTAACAGGTACATGATCTGGCACATAGCGGACGCCCTACCGCAGTAAACGTACGTGGGGCGATCGCTACGTTTTAAATCTGACTTCCGACCTTCCCTTCAGCCTTGTGCAGATGTACAGACTCCTCTCCTGGACTGAAATGACTTCCTCTGATTTCACTGCACACTGTGAGCTTCTCCTAGTAGAAGCTGCAGCAAGTCAGATAGAGCCCCGCCTCCTTTCCTGGCTGGAGGACGTTCAGCATCATCTAGCCCTTTAATCCCCTAGCCCACGCCTTTCATTGATCGGATTTCATATTCCGCTCATATTACATAAAGTTTTCTTATGAAAAAAAAAAAAGGAAAAGTTTTTTTAAGTTGAAGGATACTCTTCTTCAAGAAGCATCCTCTCAATGACAGCCCGGTTCTCGTCGCTGATGGTGCTGTCCAGAGTCCATGGCTGGAAGGGATATAAAAGAAAAAGATATATGTGACATTCTATAACAGAAAAGAAACTAGAAAAGTGACTCACACTAATGGGGGAAGGCATGCTGGGACTTGTAGTACGTTATTTATTTTACCTCTTCTGCCACACCTTGGTAAAAGGCAGAACTGATACAGAAAATAGAACTTAGTGGTTAGTACTTCTGCCTTGCAGCATTGCGGGTCCTTGGTTTAAATTCCGACCAGGACACGATCTGCATGAAGTTTGCAGGTCCTCTATGTGCCTGTGTGGGTTTCCTCCGGGTATTCTGGTTTCCTCCCACACTCTGAAAGTCATACTGGTAGGTTGATTGGCTCCTGTCTAAGTTGTCCCTAATTTATCTAAGTAAGGTAGAGAGCTTAGACTGTAAGCTCCTGGGTGACAGGGACTGATGATGTGAAATGTCCAGTATGTAAATGGCCAGAGCTATATAAATACCTTTAATATAAAAAAAATATGCACATATCAAAATCAAACACAACCACGCCCCAGCAGTAATAGAGGAGTTCACCTAATAAAAGAGCAGAGACTCTGCATTCTGAATAATGAATGTTAGCAAATAAAGTCAAGAGGTGTTCTCTATTGATTACAGGTTGTTATACAGCACCAACGATATGCACAGCACTTTACATACTGTACACCAGCCCTCAACATTTCCACTCGCCCGGCTCACATTAGGCGAGTGGAAATAAGCGGAGGGCGAGTGGAGCAGGCAGAAGCAGAGGCAGCCAGGATCATGCTGAGGGAGAAGAAGAGGTGCCCGGTCCATGCCGAGGGAATACCCCCAACCGTCCCGGCAATCTCTGCTCCCCCTCCTCAATGCAGACATTGGTGAGAGTTGGGTGGGGTGGCATTGGTGAGAGAGCTGGGGGGGGGGGGCTGAATTGGTGAGAGAGCTGGGGAGTATTTGTGAGAGAGCTGGGGGTGGCATTGGTGAGAGAGCTGGGGGGGAGGGCTGATTTGGTGTAAGAGACTTGGGGGGGGGGGCATTGGTGAGAGAGCTGGGGGGGGCATTGGTGAGAGAGCTGGGGGGAGGGCTGAATTGGTGTAAGAGACTTGGGGAGGGCATTGGTGAGAGAGCTGGGGGGGGGGCATTGGTGAGAGAGCTGGGGGGTGGCATTGGTGAGAGAGCTGGGGGGTGGCATTGGTGAGAGAGCTGGGGGGTGGCATTGGTGAGAGACCTGGGGGGGGCATTGGTGAGAGAGCTGAGAGCGGGGGGGGGGTGGGTTGTGAGAACTGGAGGGGGCATTTGTGAGAGGTGAGAGAGTTGGGGGGGCATTTGTGAGAGCTGGGGGGGTGGGATTTGTGAGAGAGCTTGGGGTCGTTTGTGAGAGCTGGGGGGGGGGGGGGGTATTGGTGAGAGAGTTGGGGGGAGGGGCATTGGTGAGAGAGCTGGGGAGTATTTGTGACAGATGAAAGAGTTGGGGGCATTTGTGAGAGATGGGGGGCATTTTTAAGAGGCGAGAGCAAGGGGGGCGATTTGTGAGAGCTGGAGGGGGCATTTGTGAGAGGCGAGAGCTGGGGGGCATTTGTGAGAGGTGGGAGAGCTGGGGGGGCATTTGTGAGAGGTGGGAGAGCTGGGGGGGCATTTGTGAGAGGTGGGAGAGCTGGGGGGGCATTGGTAAGAGGCGAGAGACCTGGGGGGGATTTGTGAGAGAGCTGGGGGGGATTTGTGAGAGAGCTGGGGGGCATTTGTGAGAGAGCTGGGGGGCATTTGTGAGAGGCAAGAGAGCTGGGGGGCATTTGTGAGAGCTGGGGGGGGATTTGTGAGAGAGCTGGGGGGGGGGGGATCTGTGAGAGGTGAGAGAGCTGGGGGGCATTTCTGATCATGACATACCCTTGTATGATTGAAACACAGAACAGTCCCCCTGGGACTTTGAGTGAGGTGAATATGGATAGCCAATAATCATACCCCTGTATGATCTGGGCATACCATGTATGATCTGGATAAAATATGATAATTTATGAGGGCGTGTTTAGGGGCGGAATTAGGGGTTGGGTGGGGCAACTGGTGGCGAGCAACTCTTAAGGCCTGGCTAGTAGCTCAGGACTTGAAATTTTGAGCCCTGCTGTACACTCACATCAGTCCCTGCCCTCAAGGAGCTTACAACAATCCAAGGAGAGGGGCCAATAAACATACCTGTAGTTCTCTGGAGTGTGGGAGGGAACCCACACAAGCACACTCCATGTATCCTGGGTGGAATATGACCTGAGGACCCCAGTGCTGTAAGGTAGTAGAGATGATCTTGGGAGTCCCACAAACTCATCTCTATCCAAACGTGAAAGCTGTGCTATTTTCTAATCCAATCAGCTGTGGGCCGGGTCATTCCCCACCACACATAAACAAAGGGGTGGGATGCTGGTGACGTCAGTGCCGTTATGTGGACACATACCCATAGTCAATGAACTCACCAACATCTCACCCCTTTGTTTAAGTTTCAATGTCATTGACTAAATAACGTGTCCATATAAGGCAACTGACATCACTAGCATCCCACCTCTTTGTTTACGTCTCAATGTCATTGACTAAATATCGGCATATGTCTATATAAGGCAACTGACATCACTAGCATCCCACCCCTTTGTTTACATGTGCTGCTAGGAGATGAATGACCCAGCTCACAGATGACTGGACTAGAAAATATTGCTGGGGGGGGGGGGGGGGGGGGCATTTGTTTGGATAGAGATGAGTTTAGAGGACGCCTGAGCTCACCTCTCTAAGGAAGAAGTGCTAACCACTAATCCACCATGCTGCCCATATTTACCAACAAGTAAACAGCCTCTACTCCCTTAGTAAATCAGCCCTGATGGACTCACAGTGAGGTCGTCATTGCTCTTCCACACGGAATCCAGATAGTGGTCGGGAACAAACCCAGAGCTCAGCTCCTCGTACTTCCTGTAAGGAAAAAAAAATAAACATCTTATATCTTTTTTTTTCTTTGTTGTCATAACCTTTTACAATCACCCGTGTTAGGACAATAACAAAAAGGCAAAAAGACCAAAGCCCCCTCCCCCATGAGCTGTGAACTACCTCGGGTCCTCAGCAGTACAGGATGCAGGTCCTGACTAGAGATGAGCTCAGGCATTGGCCAAAAAAAGAAAAAAGTTGCGCTATTTTCTAGTCCAATCAGATGTGGGACGCTTTATTCATCTCCCCTGCAGCATGCGTAAACAAAGGGGTGGGGTGCAGGTGACCTCAGTGGCCCTATATGGACACATACCCATATTTACTTAATGACATTGACAAAATATGGGCACGTTTCTATAGGACACTGATGTCACTGGCATCTCACCTCTTTGTTTACGTGCCAATGGCATTGATTTAAATAAGGGCAGGTTTCTGTATAAGGACACTGAGGTCCCCGGCATCCTGCCCCTTTGTTTACGCGTCCATGTCATTGACTAAATATGAGCATGTGCCCACATAAGGGCACTGATGTCACCAGCATCCCACCCCTTTGTTTACATGCCACGCTCATTGACTAAATATGAGTATATGTCCATATAAGGGCACCCAGGTGACTAACATTCCGCTCCTCAGTTTATGAGTCAGTAACATTGATTAAAATAGGGTATATGTGTCCATATAAGGGCACTGATGTCACCAGCATCCCACCCCTTTGTTTATATGCCAATCTCATCAACTAAATATGGGCAAATGTCCACATGATGTGGATGTCACCAGCATTGTTCACCTTTGTTTACATGTCAATGACATTGACTCAGTATGGGTATATCTCTCTGTATAGGGGCACTGACATCACCAGCATCCCGCCCCTTTGTTTACAAGTCAATGTCATTGAATAATATGGCCATGTTTCCAAAAAAGGACACCGGCATCCCACTGAGTAAATATGGGCATGATTCTGGAAAAAAGGCACTGATGTCACTAACATCCCGCCCCTTAGTTTACGTGTCAGTGACACTGATTAAATATGTGCGTGTATCCACATAAGGACAATGACGTCACCAGCATTCCACCCCTTTGTTTACATGCTAATGACATCACTAAATATGGGCATCTTTCTCTATAAGGGCACTGACATCAGCAACTAAATATGGGCCTATGTCCACATAAGGACACTGATGGCACTAACATCCGCCCCTTTGTTTACATGCTAATGACATGACTAAATATGGGCATCTTTCTATATAAGGGCACTGATGTTACCGACTTCCCACCCCTTTGTTTACATGCTAATGACATGACTAAATATGGATGTGACGGAGTCGCTTTGGGCGGGGGGGGGGGGGGGCATGGAACCCAGAATCCCTTGGGGTGGTTGGGAAAAACTTGTCACCCTGTGTCTGTAATAGGGGCACAGGGTGACCGAGAAATCCAGTCTAAGCTGTACTAATCGGACTCACTGTAAAGCCACACTGGAATGTTGTGTGTGTGTGTGTGTATATATATATATATATATATATATATATATATATATATATATATATATATAGTCTATATAGACTATATATATATAGTCTTATTTTGTTGTGTACCCTTTGCTGGGTCGTTTGGGGTGTTGCTGTATTCCAATGTTCTATTATGTCTGTCTGCCTTGGATATTATGGGATGTATATGTAGATTAGCTGTGAGATTGGTGGGGGGGAATTCCTCCAACAGCTCTCACTGCTGATTGGACAGTCTACCCCGCCCGGAATGCAGGTGGGGGGGGATTGTCCAGAGTATTCAAGTTAAAATGAAAGAGCAATCAGCGCAAACCAAATATAAAAGAACGATATGCAAGCTGAACACTAGGAGGAAAACACCAACCTCAATGATATACAGTAAATAAAATAAGTGCAGCGCTGCACTTATTTTATTTACTGATTGTCCAGAGTATTACCTGTGTTTTCAATAAACAGTCCATGTTCAGCAACCAAACGAGTATTGTCTTGTTTTGTGGTTGTTAGCGGTTGGAATATCTGATATCTATATTCAGACTGGGAGGAAGCGGTATATGACGAAAGCACTCAAGCGGAGTGTGGGACGTAACGTCACAATGGGCACCGACATCACCAGCCTCCTGCCCCTTTGTGTACATGCCAATGACATGACTAAATATGGGCCTATGTACACATAAGGACACTGATGTCACTAACATCCCGCCCCTTTGTTTACATGCCAATGACTGACTAAATATGGGCATCTTTCTATATAAGGGTACTGACGTCACCCGCTTCCCACCTGTTTACTTGCCAATGACATGAATAAATATGGGCCTCTTTCCATATGAGGGCACTGACGTCACCGGTATCCCACCCCTTTGTTTGCATGCCAAGGCCAGTGACTAAATAGGATCCTATGTCCATATAAGGACACTGATGGCACTAACATCCCGCCCCTTTGTTTACATGCTAATGACGCTGACTAAATATGGTCATCTTTCTATATAAGGGCACAGACGTCATCCCGCCCCTTTGTTTACATGTGTCGTGGCGAATGACTCGGCCCCCAGCTGATTGGACTTCATCTTTTCTCCTGACCTTTGTGTTCCCCCTCCTGCTGAAGCGCTCAGATTGGACGCCTCTTCTGCCCGCCCCTCGGCCCTTCAGTATGGAGTATTTGGAAGGCGCCCAGTTACGCTCTCCGGTGACCCCGGGGCGTGTAGCATAAGTGTCAGCCAGCGGTCTTCAAACTCCTGACAGCAACAGAAGCCATGGCGTCATGTGACATCACAGAGGGAGGCGGAGCTACGCCAGGCGTAAGACGCCCAACGACAACGACTCTGAGGCCCCATTCACACCCAGTGATTTGAAATGCACTGGTTATGTGCGTTTCTGCACATTTTTCCCGTGACACGCATTGAAATCAATGGGCTGCCCCTATGTGCGGCAAGGTAGCTCACTGAGCTTTTTTTACGCGTTTTGGTTTTTCTATATGGCGAAAAGCGCATTCGTTTTCCTGAGTTTAGGGCGCCATTAACATATGGCGTACGTTTTTTGTGCGTTCTGGAAAAGCATGTGTGTGTGGAAATGCGCGTTTCTGGAACTCGGAGATGTGAATGGCGCCCGAAGACAAAATGGCGGCACTCTGAGACGTGGCACTACGCCGCACAGACCGGAGGAGGGGCCAAGGGTGACCACCATCATATTGTCATTGTATGGGACACTCCCTACTGTCTGTGTAGCTCATCTTCCCTCCATTACAGGACATAATAATAATAATGAGACTCATGGTCGGTGCTCACCTCTGGCTGCACTCTGCTGCCCCATCCCCCTCAATGTCCACATCTGCCTCCTCCGCCATCTTGCCTGGAAGGGGGTTCCTTGATCACCTGTGGGGGCCCCGGGAGGGGGGCCGCTAAGCACCGGAAAGCGGTACCCCGGGCCTCACACGCCACCGAAATTCATCACACCAACCCCCCAGCCAATCAAAACTCTCGTTTAGCCATCTTAGTACACCCACAGGTCGTGGGTGTACTAAGCAGCGGCCATCTTGATACACCCTGCACACCGCAAAACATGCAGTCAGAAGGCTGCGGCGACCATCTTGGTACACCCTGCTCTCAGCAGGTGTTTCGTCAGAGTAGGCGACCCGACAAGCGGACATCTTGAGACACCCACCCAAATCTTGAAGTTCATACTCATTTTAGCAGTAAAGTGAGCGTATGTACTTAAATACAGTATGTTGAAATCTATAAGGCAATATTGATACTAAAACGTTGAAAGCAGCGGCCAAGCCTGTGGTCCGAAGTCGGCGGCGCGTCCATCTCGGTACACCTTACACTCGACCTCATCACACCAACAGTAAGAAGGCGCGCAGCGGACATCTTGGTACACCTTAAACTCGACCTCATCTCACCTACAGGAAGAAGCCGGCAGCGGACATCTTGCTACACCTTACACTCGACCTCATCACACCTACAGGAAGAAGCCGGCAGCGGACATCTTGCTACACCTTACACTCGGCCTCATGACACCTACAGCAAGAAGGCGCGCAGCGGACATCTTGCTACACCAAACCCCGTTTAGAATGTGCCAACTAATTTCAGCAATCGAATGAACTTATCTACTTAATTATAGTATATGGAAATCTACAAGGTGGAACTGATATTAAAACTCTTAAGAGAGGCTGAAGAGGTGGGTGTACCAAGATGGCGGCGCTCTGTTGTGTCAGATCGTTTCTCCAGGGCATGACGAGCTGTATTTCCTGATGGGGACGCGGTGGGTCGGGGGGGCAGTTCCTGACTTGGGGCAGTTACAGAGGAGCACGTGACCCCAAATTGCCCCCAATGCTTGTGGTGAGTACTGGAGGCCAATCAGGAACATTGTGTCACAACTGTGCAATGGGGGGAGGGGAGTTGCTACTACAAGTTCCAGTCAGTTGTTTGCTGACCCCTGTCACAGGTAAGTGATTGTAAGTGTCCGGGTGGGCCGATGAAGAGATCGATTCATCCAAGTTTTAGCTTTGACTTTTCCAGATGGTGTCAGGGAACAGTAGAGGTCGCCGGACGTCTGACTCCGATACGCTGTTCTGCGCACTCCGGAGCCAGGCGGTGGTTTGTGAGGTAAGTCAGGGCTCTGTGTTAAATGCATTGGACGGCCATTCACTATAAGTGGCTTGCCGCTCCTCTGAAAGGCGATCTGCGATAAGTCGCTCTTCATAGGGTAGTTGACAGGCGGCTGGGAGGTGATCTGTCGCCTCCTCACTGCCTGCTTTTACCCTGTAAATGCTGCACCACCATGCGGTGATGTGTTTTTTTTTTTTTTAAAGTAGTGCATGCGCTACTTTTTGTGCAATTTCAGCCCATTCGTTTGAATCGCAACCACACCGAATCGCAAAGGAATCGCACACGACCGGCCCCTAAAGCAGGTGATTGGTCTATTATCATTGTGTGTGCTGCTAAGTTTTTAGAGGTGGCTTTAGGGCCCGTTCGCCCAGAATGTGGTGACTGGCTGTATTCTGCACAGGAAGACGCAATGCATGTTCTCGCAGAGCACAGGATGGCGCCGCACAGCCACACAATGCACCTCCCTGCTGTGCAGGGACATGAATGAAGTGTGACTTTGTGCACTTCAAATAAAGTTGTAATTTAAGGATGAGCTCCGGCGTGTTCGCAAGCTGTACGTACAGAGCCCGTCAGGAAGTCAGGACTGCACAGCGCTAATCGCAGGCAGTGAGACATTTCCCGATCTCTGCAGCCGCACATCAGAAAATGTGTCACTGCCTGTGATTAGCGCTGTGCAGTGCCAACTTCCTGGCGGGCTCTGCACGTGCAGCTTGCGAACACGCCGGAGCTCATCCTTAGTTGTAATGTATTGCACCATAGGAGCTTACACTCTAATGTCCTACCAAAGTCACACATTATTATTCTTCTTCTTATTATTATTATTCATTTATAAAGCTCTGACATATACCACAGTGCTGTACAGAGAACCCTGAGCCAAACACATCAGTCTCTGTACCAGAGGAGCTTACACTCTAATGTCCTCCCACAGTCACGCACTATTATTATTATTATACATTTTATATACAGTTCGGTCCATATATATTTTGACACAGGCACAATTTTAGATTTTTTTCAGGTATTTACCAAAACATACTCAATCTATAGTTCTATAATGGATATGAGCTGAAGGTGCACACCCTCAGGTGTAATTTGAGGGTATGTTCATCCAAATCAGAGGAAGGGTTTAGGAATTACAGCTCTTAAGAATAGCCACCCCCCTTTTTCAAGGGACCAAAAGTAATTGGACAATTGCATCAAAAACTGTTTCATGGCCAGGTGTGGGCTACTCCTTCGTTATTTCTTCATCAATTAGACCCCTTTCATACTGGAGGCGTTTTTTAAGGCGCTAAAAATAGCGCCTGAAAAAAGCCTCACCTGCAAACCCAGTGTGAAAGCCCGAATGCGTTCACACGGGGGCGCTGCGCTGGCAGGGCGTCACAAAAAAGTCCTGCCAGCAGCTTCTTTGCAGCAGTGGAGGAGCGGTGAATACGCCGCTCCTGCCCATTGAAAACAATGGGGAAGCGGCGGATTTAACCCTTTTCGGCCACTAGCGGGAGTTAACACTGCCCCGCTAGTGACCAAAAATAGCGCCTCTAAAACAACGGTAAAGCAGCACTAAAAATGGCGCCGTTTTACCGCCGACGCCCGGGGCGGCTCAGTGTGGAAGGGGTCTTGGGCAGATAAAAGGTCTGGAGATGATTCTAAAGCCTCGTACACACGGTACGATTGTTGGCAGGGGATTGTCTGTTGACAGACTTGGTACGCGCCTTTTGACAATTGTCCAATTTTTCGGCCAACAAATGTTGGATGTCAGGCTAGTACATTTTCGGCAGACAAAGCCGTCACACAAAAGTCAAAAGTATAAACACGCATGCTCGGAATTGATGCTCACCAAACACGAAATTAGCAGAAGGGGCCTAAAGGGTGGCGTTCGAGAGCTGAAATTCCTTGTAGTACGTCACTACGTTCGCGTTTGTGGTAATTGGAATCTATTGCTGTGAACCTACATCATGCGTTCAAAGGAGCTGTCCATGCAAGTGAAACAGGGCATTGTAAGGCTTCAAAAACAAAACAAATCCATCAGAGAGATAGCAGCAACATTAGGAGTGGCCGCGTTAACAGTTTGGTACATTCTGAGGAAAGGAGAACGCAACATGAGATCAGCAACATAAAAAGGCCTGGACGTCCACGGAAGACAACAGTGGTGGATGATCACAGGATCCTCTCTGTGGTAAAGAAAAACCCATTCACAACATCCGGACAGTTGGAGGACACTCTCCAGGAAGGTTGGACGTATCATTGTCAAAGTCTACAATCAAGAGAAGACTTCACAAGAGCAAATACAGAGGGTTCACCACAAGGTGCAAACCATTCATAAGCCTGAAGAATAGAAAAGCCAGATTAGACTTTGCCAAAAAAACATCTAAAAAAGCCAGACCAGTTCTGGAAAAGCAATCTTTGGATGGACGAAACTAAGATTAATCTGTACCAGAATGACGGGAAGGAAAAAGTGTGGAGAAGGCTTGGAACAGCTCATGATCCAAAGCACACAACGTCATCTATGGTCACATGGTGGAGCTGGCAGTGTGATGGCATGGGCATGCGTGGCTTCCAGTGGTACTGGGTCATTGGTGGTTATAGATGATGTGACAGCAGCCGGATGAATTCTGCCGTGTTTAGAGATATACTGTCAGCCCAGATTCAGCCAAATGCAGCAAAGTTGATTGGACGACGCTTCACAGTACAGTTGGACAATGATCCAAAACACACTGCAAAAGCAACCCAGGAGCTTTTGAAGGAAAAGAAGTGGAATATTCTGCAATGCCCGAGTCAATCACCTGATCCCAATTCAGCATTTCACCCGCTGAAGGCAAAACTAAAGTCAGAAAGAGCCACAAACAAAGGACTGAAGACTGGCAAAGCATCAGAAAGGAGGAAGTCCAGTCTTTGGTGATGTCCATGGGTTCCAGACTTCAGGCAGTCATTGCCAGTAAAGGATTCTCAACAAAATATTACAAATGAACATTTTATTTATGATTATATTAATTTGCCCAATGACATTTGAGCCCCTAACAATGGGGGGGGGGGGGGGGGGGGGCTGTGTATAAAAATGGTTGCAGGTTCTAAAATTTTGTACTTTTGATATGTTATGTTCAACCCCTTGAATTAAAGCTGAAACTCTGCACTTCAAATTAATTTGGATTGTATTGTTTTTATTTTATTCTGGTGGCATACAGAGCCAAAAGTATGAAAATCGTGCCCAAATATATATGGACCTAACTGTAGCTCTGACATATACTGCAGTGCTGTACAGAGAACACTGAGCCAGTCACATCAGTCTCGGTACCAGAAGAGCTTACACTCCAATGTCCCCCCCACAGTCACACACTATTATTATTATTATACATTTATATAGCTCTGACATATACCGCGGTGCTGTACAGAGAACACTGAGCCAGTCACATCAGTCTCGGTACCAGAAGAGCTTACACTCCAATGTCCCCCCCACAGTCACACACTATTATTATTATTATTATTATTATTATTATTATTATTATACATTTATATAGCTCTAAAATATACCGCGGTGCTGTATAGAGAACACTGAGCCAGGCACATCAGTGTTTAAAGTGATGATAAACCTTCCCTTTTGTTATTTTAATAATGATAAAAAACATGCCTATACTTACCTGCCCTGTCCAATATTTTTGCACAGAGCAGGCCCAATCCCCTTGTTCTGTGGTGCCTCCCGCCGTCGATCCGGGCCCTTCCTCTTCAGGGTATGCCCCCCCACAGAAAGCCGCTTTCCATGGGTTGGGGGCACCCGTGTGTGCTCACTCCCAAGCCGCCCTGTCTGCATCTATTGACACGCAGCCCCCTGGCCACAGCATTTGATTGACAGCAGGGGGAGCTATCGACTCCCGTTGCTGTCAATCTGCCCAATGAAGAGGGAGACAGCGGCAAGAGCCACTGCTCTCGTGCACATCACTGGATCGGATTGGGCTCAGGTAAGAAAGGGGGGGGGGGGTCTGAGGGGATCATGCAGCACAGAAGGTTTTTTACATAGAATGCATTAAAGTAAAAAAAAACGTTAATGCTTTAGAACATTTATATCGCTCTGACATACAGTGCCTTGAAAAAGTATTCATACCCCTTGAATTTTTCCACATTTTGTCATGTTACAACCAAAAATGTAAATGTATTTTATGTGATGGGCCAACACAAAGTGGCACATAATTGTGAAGTGGAAGGAAAATGATAAATGGTTTTCAACATTTTTTCCAAATAAATATGTGAAAAGTGTGGGGTACATTTGTATTCAGCCCCCTTTACTCAGATACCCCTAACTAAAATCTAGTGGAAGCAATTGCCTTGAGAAGTCGCCTAATTCTCAGTATAAATACAGCTGTTCTGTGAAGCCGTCAGAGGTTTGTTAGAGAACCTTAGGGAGCAAACAGCATCATGAAGACCAAGGAACACGCCAGACAGGTCAGGGATAAAGTTGTGGAGAAATTTAACCACTTACGGATACCACGCCAATATACGTCCTAACTTTGAAGAGGAATATCGTTGTTATGGCAGCAGCTAGCTACCATAACCCTGGTATCCTCTTCTGCGTCCGGCGGTCCGCTTCAAGATAAAAGTGGTCTCTGCGGCGGATTTGCCGCAAGATCCCTTTTATCAGAGGCGGGAGAGGGGCCTCCCGCCGCGCTCCGGTGCCCTCCGCCGCTTACCGGAGCCGTCGGCAGCGGCGGAGGCGATCAGATGTTGTCCCGTCCTGGGTAAGGAGAGGAGTGAGGAGAAGATGGCCCCCACCCGTCTCCATATCATTGCAGAGTGGAAGCGACGTCAAAACGTCACTTCCGCCCATAGCTCTTAAAGGGCCATTTTTTTTTTTTTTAATGACAAAAAAAATGAATTGCTTTTTAGTGTAAATATAAGATGTGAGGTCTTTTTGACCCCCCAGATCTCATATTTAAGAGGTCCTGTCATGCTTTTTTTCTATTACAAGGGATGTTTACATTCCATGTAATAGGAATAAAAGTGACACTTTTTTTTTAACCACTTGCTTACAGGGCACTTAAACCCCCCTCCTATCCAGACCAATTTTCAGCTTTCAGCGCTGACGCACTTTGAATGACAATTGCGCTGTCATACAACACTGTACCCAAATGAAATTTTTATCATTTTTCCAGCACAACTAGAGCTTTCTTTTAGTGGTATTTGATCACCTCTGCGGTTTTTACTTTTTGTTAAAAAAATGTAAAAAACTAAATTTTTTTTTTAAAAAAAATGTGTTTTTTTTATATTTTGTTATAAAAAATTTAAAACGGGTAATTTTTCTCCTTCATTGATGTACGCTGATGAGGCGGCAGTGATGGGTACTGATGGGTGGCAGTGATGGGCACTGATGGGTGGCAGTGATGGGCAGCACTGGCAGGTGGCACTGATTGGCACTACAGGTGGGCATTGATAGGTGGCACTTGTGGGCACTGTTAGGTGGCACTTGTGGGCACTGTTAGGTGGCACTTGTGGGCACTGTTAGGTGGCACTGTGGGCACTGTTAGGTGGCACTTTTATTGGGCACTGATGAGGCAGATGTGCCTCTTCCACTAAGGGACCGATGTCCCTTACATCTGAGCCGGTGATTGGCTTTTTTTTCTACTCGCGCTGTCAGCGTGAGTAAAAAAAAAAAACAATTACCGATGTTTTTTGTTTACATCATGTGATCAGCTGTCATTGGCTGACAGCTGATCACATGGTAAGGGGCCGGGACCGGCCCCTTACATGGATTGGTGATCAGCCGAGTCTCAGTGACTCGGTGATCACACCGCGCCCAGCGCGCGCCCTGCAGGGTGCGCGCAGGGAGCGTGCACAGGGGAGGCCGTCATATGACGGCCTCCCGGGAATGCAGGTCCGCGCTGTGACCGTCATTCGGCCATAGCGCGGATACCTAGTGGTTAAAGAACAGTGTAAAAAAAATAAAAAATAAAAGGTAAAATAAATAAGAAAAAAAAAATAATTTTAAACGTGCCCCTCCCACTGAGCTTGCGTGCAGAAGCAAACGCATACATGAGTAGCGCCCGCATATGATAACGGTGTTCAAACCACACATGTGAGCTATCGCTGTGATTTGGTTAATTCAAAAAAGTGTATTTTTTCCAAATACGGTGTAACAGAAAGTATTGCAAGGACCACCATTTTATTTTCTAGGGTGTTAGAAAAAAAATGTATAATGTTTGGGGGTTCTAAGTAATTTTCTAGCAAAAACACCTGTTTTAACTTGTAAACAACAAATCTCAAAAAGAGGCTCGGTCCTTAGGTGGTTAAGGACCAGCCGCCGTTGTTATACTGTGCCAGGCAGGTTGCTAAGCTGCTTTAAGAGTGATAGAGGGCACGCGCGACTCCCCCCTGCGATCACTCCACAGAGAGCCAGAACTGGGATCTGTCAATGTAAACGGACAGATCCCCGTTCTGACGGGGGAGGAGAGACAGATCTGCTGTTTCTAGTGATTAGGTTGGTCCCATTTCCCCCCCCCCCCCCCCCCCACAGTTAGAAACACTTCCCAGGGAACACATTTGACCCCTTGATCGCCCCCCTAGTGGTTAACCCCTTCCCTGCCAGTGACATTTACACAGTAATCAGTGCATTTTTATAACACTGATCGCTGTATAAATGTAAATGATCCCAAAAACGTGTCAAAAGTTTCCGATCTGTCCTCCGCAATGTCGCAGTCCCGCTAAAATCCGCAGATCGCCGCTGTTACTAGTAAATAAATATTTATAAAAATGCAATAAATCTATCCCCTATTTTGTAGACGCTATAACTTTTGCACAAACCAATCAATATATGATTATTGAGATATATAATATTTTAACAAACATATGTAGAAGAATACATATTGGCCTAAACTGATGAAGAAATGTAGTTATTTTTTTTTTTGGATATTTATTATAGCAAAAAGTTAAAAAAAAAAAAATTATAATATATATTTATATATATATATATTTTTTTTTCAAAATGGTTGCTCTTTTTTGTTTAATAGTGCAAAAAATCAAAACCGCAGAGGTGATCAAATACCACCAAAAGAAACCTCTGTTTGTGGGGAAAAAAGGACATCAGTTTTGTTTGGGTACAACGTCGCATGTGCAATTGTCAGTTGAAGCCCTGTAGTGCCCGATCGCAAAAAATGGCCTGGTCATTAATGGGGCAAATCCTTTCCGGTCCTTAAGTGGTTAAAGCAGGGTTAGGTTATAAAAAAATATCGCAAGCTTTGAACATCTCACGGAGCTCTGTTCAATCCATCATCGGAAAATGGAAAGAGTATGGCACAACTGCAAACCTACCAAGACATGGCCGTCCACCTAAACTGACCGGCCGGGCAAGGAGAGCATTCATCAGAGAAGAGCCAAGAGGCCCATGGTAACTCTGGAGGAGCTGCAGAGATGAACAGCTCAGGTGGGAGAATCTGTCCACAGGACAACTATTAGTCGTGTTCTCCACAAATCTGACCTTTATGGAAGAGTGACAAGAAGAAAGACATTGTAGAAAGAAAGTCATAAGAAGTTCAGTTTGTAGTTTGTGAGAAGCCATGTGGGGGACACAGCAAACATGTGGAAGAAGGTGCTCTGGTCAGATGAGACCAAAATCAAACTTTTTGGCCTGAAAACAAATCGCTATGTGTGGTGGAAAACTAACACTGCACATCACCCTGAACACACCATCCCCACCGTGAAACATGGTGGTGGCAGCTTCATGTTGTGGGGATGATTTCAGCAGGGACAGGGAAGCCGGTCAGAGATGATGGGAAGATGGATGGAGCCAAATACAGGACAATCTTAGAAGAAAACCTGTTATGCCCTATACACACGGTCGGAAATTCCTATGGAAAATGTGTGATAGGACCTCGGTGTCGGAAATTCCAACCGTGTGTGGGCTCCATCACACATTTTCCATAGGAATTTCCGACACACAGAGTTTGCTATAAAATTTTCCGACAACAAAATCCGATCGGTTAAATTCTGATCGTGTGTACACAAATCTGACGCACAAAGTGCCACGCATGCTCAGAATAAATTAAGAGATTAAAACTATTGGCTACTGCCCCGTTTATAGTCCCGACGTACGTGTTTTACGTCACCACATTCAGAACGATCGGATTTTCCGACAACTATGTGTGACCGTGTGTATGCAAGACAAGCTTGAGCCAACATCCGTCGGAAAAAATCCATGGATTTTGTTGTCGGAATGTCCGATCAATGTCCGAGCGTGTGTACGGGGCATTAGAGTCTGCAAAAGACTTGAGACTGGGGCGGAGGTTCACCTTCCAGCAGGACAACGACCCGAAACATACAGCCAGAGCTGGAATGGTTTACATCAAAGCATATTCATGTGTTATGCCGCGTACACACGATCGGACATTCTGACGGAAAAAGTCCAATGGAGCCCACACACGATCGGAATTTCCGACAACACAATCCGATCGCACTTTTTCCATCGGAAAATCTGACCGTGTGTACAGGGCATTAGAATGGCCCAGTCAAAGTCCAGACCTAAATCCAATTGAGAATCTGTGGCAAGACTTGAAAATTGCTGTTCACAGACGCTCTCCATCCAATCTGACAGAGCTTGAGATATTTTGCAAAGAAGAATGGGCAAAAATGTCCCTCTCTAGATGTGCAAAGCTGGTAGAGACATCCCCAAAAAGACTCGCAGCTGTAATTGCAGAGAAAGGCGGTTCTACAAAGTATTGACTCCGGAGGGGGGGGGGGCACTATACAAATGTACCCCCCACACTT
The DNA here is from genome assembly GCA_037952835.1 of Lithobates septentrionalis. NCBI lineage: Eukaryota > Metazoa > Chordata > Amphibia > Anura > Ranidae > Lithobates > Lithobates septentrionalis. Next base: position 1,095,278 of record JBBDGP010001707.1, on the reverse strand, counting down.
TCACATATTTATTTGTAAACAAATTTGAAAACCATTTATCATTTTCCTTCCACTTCACAATTATGTGCCACTTTGTGTTGGTCCATCACATAAAATCCCAATAAAATACATTTACGCTTTTGGATGTAACATGGCAAAATGTGGAAAATTTCAAGGGGTATGAATACTTTTTTAAGGCACTTTAGCTCTGACATATACCGCAGTGCTTTGCAGAGATCACTGAGTCAGTTACATCAGTCTCTGTACCAGAGGAGCTTACACTCTAATGTCCCATAACTGCTCATCTAACACAGAATTGGTTATTTATATAGTGAAGCTTTTTAGCTCTTTCTAGAGAATGCTGAGCGATTCAGATCAGTCCGGCCCAGTGTATGAGAACACATTGGAATCTTTCCCATCACTGTATTCATCTTTGTTATTCTTTCCCAGGAAGAATAAAACGTCACGATGGAGTTCGCCCGCCGCCTCTGCATGTCCCAGCAGAAGATTTTATTGGTGCACAGACTGCCCCCCTCTAGAATAACCCCCCATAGATGCCCCTTGAGCACAGACATCCTCTCCACACACCGGAAGACCTCACCGACAGAAAACCATCGGACTTTTATCAACCGCAGACCTCAGACGTCACCCCTGTCCTCCAGATTTCACACCGGCTGCAGGAAAACTGATGGACGTCGAAGCCCATTACTGCATGATAACGTTCGGTGCTCGGCGATCATCTCCAGATTGCCACAGACTATCCTTGCACCCCAGAACCTCATTTTGTGTACCAACACCATCCATACCTCTGCCCGCTTGAATGTCCTGTTACCACCACATGTGTGGATCCTTATCAAACCCCTCCAGAAATTGTTTGCCATCATCCTGGGCAGGTTAGATATTTTAATTCTGTCTTTATTAATGTTGTGTCTTTTAGGATTTTTAAATCTGACCTCAAGCCTTCCCCTCAGTTTTACACAGCTGTACAGGCTCCTCTCCTGTACTAAATGCTTAATTCGAATGGTGACCCCTCTAGTGATATATAAAGATCTATATAGAGGAATCAGGTCCTCCTTCCTCCCTCTGGTGACCCCTCTAGTGATATAAAGATCTATATAGAGGAATCAGGACCTCCTTCCTCCCGCTGGTGACCCCTCTAGTGATATAAAGATCTATATAGAGAAATCAGGACCCCCTTCCTCCTGCTGGTGACCCCTCTAGTGATATAAAGATCTATATAGAGGAATCAGGACCTCCTTCCTCCTGCCGGTGATCCCTCTAGTGATATAAAGATCTATATAGAGGAATCAGGACCCCCTTCCTCCTGCTGGTGATCCCTCTAGTGATATAAAGATCTATATAGAGGAATCAGGACCCCCTTCCTTCTGCCGGTGACCCCTCTAGTGATATAAAGATCTATATAGAGGAATCCGGACCTCCTTCCTCCTGCTGGTGACCCCTCTAGTGATATAAAGATCTATATAGAGAAATCAGGACCTCCTTCCTCCTGCCGGTGACCCCTCTAGTGATATAAAGATCTATATAGAGGAATCAGGACCTCCTTCCTCCTGCCGGTGACCCCTCTAGTGATATAAAGATCTATATAGAGGAATCAGGACCTCCTTCCTCCTGCTGGTGATCCCTCTAGTGATATAAAGATCTATATAGAGAAATCAGGACCTCCTTCCTCCTGCCGGTGACCCCTCTAGTGATATAAAGATCTATATAGAGGAATCAGGACCTCCTTCTTCCCACTGGTGACCCCTCTAGTGATATAAAGATCTATATAGAGGAATCAGGACCTCCTTCCTCCTGCTGCTGACCCCTCTAGTGATATAAAGATCTATATAGAGGAATCAGGACCTCCTTCCTCCTGCTGATGATCCCTCTAGTGATATAAAGATCTATATAGAGGAATCAGGACCTCCTTCTTCCCACTGGTGACCCCTCTAGTGATATAAAGATCTATATAGAGGAATCAGGACCTCCTTCCTCCTGCCGGTGATCCCTCTAGTGATATAAAGATCTATATAGAGGAATCAGGACCTCCTTCTTCCCACTGGTGACCCCTCTAGTGATATAAAGATCTATATAGAGGAATCAGGACCTCCTTCCTCCTGCTGCTGACCCCTCTAGTGATATAAAGATCTATATAGAGGAATCAGGACCTCCTTCCTCCTGCTGGTGATCCCTCTAGTGATATAAAGATCTATATAGAGGAATCAGGACCTCCTTCCTCCTGCTGGTGATCCCTCTAGTGATATAAAGATCTATATAGAGCAATCAGGACCTCCTTCCTCCTGCTGGTGATCCCTCTAGTGATATAAAGATCTATATAGATGAATCAGGACCCCCTTCCTCCTGCTGGTGACCCCTCTAGAGAATATAAAGATCTATATAGAGGAATCAGGACCTCCTTCCTCCTGCTGGTGATCCCTCTAGTGATATAAAGATCCATATAGAGGAATCTGGACCTCCTTCCGCTTGCTGGTGATCCCTCCTAGTGATATAAAGATCTATATAGCATAGTTGCCAACTTTGTAAAAAAAAAAGTGGGACACTTTTGTGGCTGTAGGTGGAGCCGTACAATAATTAGGGGGCGGGGCATTCGTTTGTAGGCGTGGATTAAGAAAAATATACACGTGCAGCGCGGAAAATGGCGTGGTTTACGCGACATGGTGGGCGTGGCTTAAATGGGCGTGGCTCAAGACAGTGTGGTTAGAGTCTGAGATGAATGAGGGATGGAGAGGGGGAGAGGGAAATGACGGGACAGCAGCCCCAGATCCTACACAATAAAAATATGTGTATTCTAGAAAGTTTAACAATCAGCAGATAAAGATACTCCAAACACCTGGTGTTAGCACTTCAATCATCCCGGCACCATGGTTGTTATGGTGTCAGGATGATTGAAGTGCATTATCTCTATTATTACATTGTAATATAAAATGAAATCATTCAACTCACCATAATGCCGAATCAGTGGGAGCCCCGAGTGTGTCACTAGCCACGTCGCCTTCCACCAGCCGTCTGTCCTTGCGTCAAATGTCCCAGCAGAGTCCGTCCTTGCATCAGGTGCCCCCAGCAGAGCCCCCCTTACATCAGATGTCCCCAGCGGAGCCCCCCTCACACCAGGAGTCCCCGGCGGAGCACCCCCTCACACCAGGAGTCCCCGGCGGAGCACCCCCTCACACCAGGAGTCCCCGGCGGAGCCCCACCTCACACCAGGAGTCCCCGGCGGAGCCCCCCCTCACATCAGGAGTCCCCGGCGGAGCCCCCCCTCACATCAGGAGTCCCCGGCGGAGCCCCCCCTCACATCAGGAGTCCCCGGCGGAGCCCCCCCTCACATCAGGAGTCCCCGGCGGAGCCCCCCCTCACATCAGGAGTCCCCGGCGGAGCCCCCCCTCACATCAGGAGTCCCCGGCGGAGCCCCCCCTCACATCAGGAGTCCCCGGCGGAGCCCCCCCTCACATCAGGAGTCCCCGGCGGAGCCCCCTCTCACATCAGGAGTCCCCGGCAGAGCCCCACCTCAGGAGTCCCCGGCGGAGCCCCACCTCAGGAGTCCCCGGCGGAGCCCCACCTCAGGAGTCCCCGGCGGAGCCCCACCTCAGGAGTCCCCGGCGGAGCCCCCCCTCACCTCAGGAGTCCCCGGCGGAGCCCCCCCTACCTCAGGAGCCCCCCCTCACATCAGGAGTCCCCGGCGGAGCCCCCCCTCGCACCAGGAGTCCCCGGCGGAGCCCCACCTCGCACCAGGAGTCCCCGGCGGAGCCCCACCTCGCACCAGGAGTCCCCGGCGGAGCCCCACCTCGCACCAGGAGTCCCCGGCGGAGCCCCACCTCGCACCAGGAGTCCCCGGCGGAGCCCCACCTCGCACCAGGAGTCCCCGGCGGAGCCCCACCTCGCACCAGGAGTCCCCGGCGGAGCCCCACCTCGCACCAGGAGTCCCCGGCGGAGCCCCACCTCGCACCAGGAGTCCCCGGCGGAGCCCCACCTCACACCAGGAGTCCCCGGCGGAGCCCCACCTCACACCAGGAGTCCCCGGCGGAGCCCCACCTCACACCAGGAGTCCCCGGCGGAGCCCCACCTCACACCAGGAGTCCCCGGCGGAGCCCCACCTCACACCAGGAGTCCCCGGCGGAGCCCCACCTCACACCAGGAGTCCCCGGCGGAGCCCCACCTCACACCAGGAGTCCCCGGCGGAGCCCCACCTCACACCAGGAGTCCCCGGCGGAGCCCCACCTCACACCAGGAGTCCCCGGCGGAGCCCCACCTCACACCAGGGGTCCCCGGCGGAGCCCCACCTCACACCAGGAGTCCCCGGCGGAGCCCCACCTCACACCAGGAGTCCCCGGCGGAGCCCCACCTCAGGAGTCCCCGGCGGAGCCCCACCTCAGGAGTCCCCGGCGGAGCCCCCCCTCACCTCAGGAGTCCCCGGCGGAGCCCCCCTACCTCAGGAGCCCCCCCTCACATCAGGAGTCCCCGGCGGAGCCCCCCCTCACATCAGGAGTCCCCGGCGGAGCCCCCCCTCACATCAGGAGTCCCCGGCGGAGCCCCCCCTCACATCAGGAGTCCCCGGCGGAGCCCCCCCTCACATCAGGAGTCCCCGGCGGAGCCCCCCCTCACATCAGGAGTCCCCGGCGGAGTGTCCCCAGTGGAGCCCCTCCTCACATTAGGTGTCCCCAGTGGAGCCCCCTGTGTCCCCGGCAGAGCCCCCCTCACATTAGGTGTCCCCAGTGGAGCCCCCCTCACATTAGGTGTCCCCAGTGGAGCCCCCCCTCACATTAGGTGTCCCCAGTGGAGCCCCCCCTCACATTAGGTGTCCCCAGTGGAGCCCCCCCTCACATTAGGTGTCCCCAGTGGAGCCCCCCCTCACATTAGGTGTCCCCAGTGGAGCCCCCCCTCACATTAGTTGTCCCCAGTGGAGCCCCCCCTCACATTAGTTGTCCCCAGTGGAGCCCCCCCTCACATCAGTTGTCCCCAGTGGAGCCCCCCCTCACATCAGGTGTCCCCAGTGGAGCCCCTCCTCACATCAGGTGTCCCCAGTGGAGCCCCTCCTCACATCAGGTGTCCCCAGTGGAGCCCCCCTCACATCAGGTGTCCCCAGTGGAGCCCCCCTTGCATCAGGTGTGTGTCCCCAGTGGAGCCCCCCCTCACATCAGGAGTCCCACAGCGGTGCGCCCCCCCCCCCCACCTCAGAGGTGTCCTAGTAGTGTCCGCAGCATGGCTAGAACCCCCGCCCCTTTCCATAGCAGACTGGCAGCGGGGCGGGGGGGTGGGCGGAGCGCAGGAGCTCTGTCTAGCCCCCCCCCCAGCCGTCTTCCTGAACTTCATTAAAATGGCAGCCGGCGGAGATAATGTCCCGGACCTCTAGTGGCGGCGGCGAAAATCGCGAAGAACCGGATTTCTCGGGACATTTACCGGGACACCACAAATTCGGGAATGGCGTCCAAGTCCCGGGAATGTCCCGGGAAATCCGGGACAGTTGGCAACTATGATATAGAGGAATCAGGACCTCCTTCCTCCTGCTGGTGAACCCTCTAGTGATATAAAGATCTATATAGAGGAATCAGGACCTCCTTCCTCCTGCTGGTGACCCCTCTAGTGATATAAAGATCTATATAGAGGAATCAGGACCTCCTTCCTCCTGCTGGTGACCCCTCTAGTGATAAAAGATCTATATAGAGGAATCAGGACCTCCTTCCTCCTGCTGGTGACCCCTCTAGTGATAAAAGATCTATATAGAGGAATCAGGACCTCCTTCCTCCTGCTGGTGACCCCTCTAGTGATAAAAGATCTATATAGAGGAATCAGGACCTCCTTCCTCCTGCTGGTGACCCCTCTAGTGATAAAAGATCTATATAGAGGAATCAGGACCTCCTTCCTCCTACTGGTGACCCCTCTAGTGATATAAAGATCTATATAGAGGAATCAGGACCTCCTTCCTCCCGCTGGTGACCCCTCTAGTGATATTAGGATCTATATAGAGGAATCAGGACCTCCTTCCTCCTGCTGGTGACCCCTCTAGTGATGCATTCCAGAATTCTATTCACTTTCTTGGACTGGCAGTGCTATTTACTTTGTCCCAGCCCCAGTACTGTCACTTTTGCATCTTAGTCTGTATCTAAATGTGGGGAAAAATATAAATAAAGGAACGTAAATTTAAAAAAAATTGAATATATCGTAGCAATTATTAACCCCGAGCAGTTATCCGACTACAAAAGTTCATCATGGTGGTCTCTTAAATGTAACTCAAAATGTATGCAGACGCCCAAGTATCTCACAAACCTAAATAAGAAAGATTTGGGTGAAAAAGTCCTGGATTGGTCAGATAACAGAGGGGGGAAATTAGCAAAGTAAGAGAAAAGAGGGGTGACTGGGGGTTGATCAGGGTCACTTGCGGCCTTATTTGTAGAACATTCTGGGGGGCAATCAAATGCATCATATAGGGGGGGGGGATAGTCTGTGATCTTGGGGGGCCAAACCCTTTCCAATATTTACAATGAATCATTTAAGTGAAACTTCACTCGCTCAATCTACGCAAACTATTTTTAATCCTTATGCTGCTAGTATTAGTAAATGGATAGGAAGATATATTATATTTACTTGTTTTAATTTTTCTTCCTTTTTTTTTTTTTTTTTTTTTTAAGTTTCTTCAGTAACTTCCTAGTTTCTGGCCTAGGCCAAAAGGATGTCATACATCCCAGGAGTCTTCATAGGAGGAGGGACTTTCTCAGCTAAGCACACTCTACTGCCAGCATGCCCAAGCTAAGGGCAGATGGATTCCAGGGAGTAAATGCTACATGAATCATCTGCCCTTACTCAATATGTCCACTGTTAAAAATACTAGGGGGGTATTTCTTAATGTGATTTCTCAACAGAATCACACATGGAGACATGGGGGAGCTTACTTTTAATATGAAAAAGAAATTTAAATAGCGTTTTCAGTTTGTTGTCCTCAGCTATAGTTTAGTTCTGCGTTAAGATTGGCTACACATGGATTGTTTTTTCAGCGGGCTGATTGATAAACAAAAAAAAAAAAAAAACATTTCCCCATCCGCACAAGTGAGGTGGATGGAGGAATCCTCCCTGCTTTGTCATTGTCTTCGGAAAGTGGGGACCCCTCCGCTGTCACAATACACCGATCAGCAGCTGCAGCCACTGATCAAAAGATCACAGGTAAAGTAATCAAAGTAAAAAAAAGACGCCACTAGAAAGTGAGGTTTTTTATTGCTTGAACACTAGATGGAGCTGTTGCATTGGCTCTCACTCATTTGCATTATGGAGACTGATAAATGGAGGGATACATATGTTCGTTTTTATTGGTATAATGCGCTTTTTTGGTTATAACATTTTTTATTTTTTTTTGAGGAAACTCGGACACATTTTTCTGTGTGGTCAGTAAATTCAACTGATTCTGATGCCTTTTTTGCTTTTCTGGTACAATGCAGAATTGGGGTCATTTATAAAACTCATGCAGGCTGCAACATACAGTGCCTTGAAAAGGTATTCACACCCCTTGAAATTTTCCACATTTTGTCATGTTACAATCAAAAACTTAAATGCATTTTATTGGGATTTTATGTGATAGACCAACACAAAGTGGCACATAATTGTGAAGTGGAAGGAAAATGATAAATGGTTTTAAACATTATTTACAAATAAATATGTGAAAAGTGTGGGGGGGGGGGGGGGGTACATTTGTATGGCGCCCCCCGGAGTCAATACTTTGTAGAACCGCCTTTCTCTGCAATTACAGCTGCAAGTCTTTTTGGGGATGTCTCTACCAGCTTTGCACATCTAGAGAGGGACATTTTTGCCCATTCTTCTTTGCAAAATATCTCAAGTTCTGTCAGATTGGATGGAGAGCGTCTGTGAACAGCAATTTTCAAGTCTTGCCACAGATTCTCAATGTGATTTAGGTCTGGACTTTGACTGGGCCATTCTAACACATGAATATGCTTTGATCTAAACCATTCCATTGTAGCTCTGGCTGTATGTTTCGGGTCGTTGTCCTGCTGGAAGGTGAACCTCCGCCCCAGTCTCAAGTCTTTTGCAGACTCTAACAGGTTTTCTTCTAAGATTGTCCTGTATTTGGCTCCATCCATCTTCCCATCAACTCTGACCAGCTTCCCTGTCCCTGGTGAAGAAAAGCATCCAGACAACATGATGCTGCCACCACCATGTTTCACAGTGGGGATGGTGTGTTCAGGGTGATGTGCAGTGTTAGTTTTCCTCCACACATAGTGTTTTGTTTTTAGGCCAAAAGGTTCAATTTTGGTCTCATCTGACCAGATCACCTTCTTCCACATGTTTGCTGTGTCCTCCACATGGCTTCTCACAAACTGCAAACAGGACTTCTTATGACTTTCTTTGACCAATGTCTTTCTTCTTGTCACTCTTCCATAAAGGTCAGATTTGTGGGGAACACGACTAATAGTTGTCCTGTGGACAGATTCTCCCACCTGAGCTGTGGATCTCTGCAGCTCCTCCAGAGTTACCATGGACCTCTTGGCTGCTTCTCTGATGAATGCTCTCCTTGCCCGGCCGGTCAGTTTAGGTGGACGGCCATGTCTTGGTAGGTTTTGCAGTTGTGCCATACTCTTTCCATTTTCTGATGATGGATTGAACAGAACTCCGTGAGATGTTCAAAGCTTGGTATACTTTTTTATGACCTAACCCTGCTTTAAACTTCACAACTTTATCCCTGACCTGTCTGGTGTGTTCCTTGGCCTTCATGATGCTGTTTGTTCATGAAGGTTCTCTAACAAACCTCTGAGGGCTTCACAGAACAGCTGTATTTATACTGAGATTAAATTACACACAGGTGGACTCTATTTACTAATTAGGTGACTTCTGAGGGCAATTTGCTTCCCTAGATTTTAGTTAGGGGGTATCAGAGTAAAGGAGGCTGAATACAAATGTACCCCACACTTTTCACATATTTATTTGTAAACCTCTTTGAAAACCATTTATCATTTTCCTTATACTTCACAATTATGTGTCACTTTTGTGTTGGTCCATCATATAAAATCCCAATAAAATATATTTACGTTTTTGGTTGTAACATGACAATGTAGAAACGGGTATGAATACTTTTTCAATGCACACTATACAGTGGGGAAAATAATTATTTGATCTCCTGCAGATTTTGTCATTTGGCCCACTTACAAAAAAATTAAGAGTCTATAATTTTTTATCATAGGTGTATTTTTAAATGATAGAGACAGAACATCTTTCAAAAATCCTGAAAAAACACACGATACAAATGTTATAAATTGAGTTGCAGTTCAGTGAGTAAAATAAGTATTTGATCCCCAAGCAAAACATGACTTAGCACTTGGTGAAGAAACCCTTGTTGGCAATCACAGAGGTCAGACGTTCCTTGTAGTCGGTGAACAGCATTGCACACATCTCCGGACTCTTCTTTACAGATCTTCTCCAAATCCTTAAGGTTTCTTGGCTGTTGCTTGGCAACTCGAAGTTTTGTCTCCTTCCATACATTTTCTATAGGATTAAGGTCTGGAGACTGGCTAGGCCACTCCATCACCTTATTGTGCTTCTTCTTGAGCCACTCCTTTATTGCCTTGGCGGTATGTTTTGGGTCATCGTCATGCTGGAAGACCCATCAATGGCCCATCTTCAGTGTTCTGGATGAGGGAAGAAGGTTCTCATCCAAGATTTTACAATACATGGCCCCGTCCATTGGCCCCTCAATGCGGCAAAGTCGGCCTGAACCTTTAGCAGAGAAACAGCCCCAAAGCAGAATGTTTCCACCTCCGTGCTTGATAGTAGGGATGGTGTTCTTAGGGTCATAATCAGCATTTTTCTTCCTCCAAACACGGTGAGTCAAGTTAATGCCAAAGAGCTCAATTCTGGTCTCATCTGACCACAGCACCTTCTCCCAATCCTCCTCTGAATCATTTAGATGTTCATTGGCAAACTTCAGATGGGCCGGTACATGTGCTTTCTTGAGGAGGGGGACCTTGCAGGCGCTACAGGATTTCAATCCAAGGCGGTGTATTGTGTTACCAATGGTTTGTTTGGTGACTTTGGTCCCAACTGCCTTGAGATCATTCACAAGCTCCTCCCGTGTAGTTCTCGGCGGATCCCTCACTTTTCTCATGATCATCCTCACCCCATGAGGCAAAACCTTGCATGGAGCTTCAGACCGAGGGCAATTGATGGTTAATTTGTATTTCTTCCATTTGCGAATAATCGTTCCAACAGTTGTCTCCTTCTCACTAAGCTTCTTGCTGATGGTCTTGTAGCCCATTCCAGCCTTGTGCAGGTCTACAATCTTATTCCTGACGTCCTTTGACAGCTCTTTGGTCTTGGCCGTGATGGTGAGGTTTGAATGGAAGAAAGAGATTCTGTGGACATGTGTCATTTATACACATAACGAGTTGTCGTTAGGAGCACCTTATTATATTGACAGGACAAATCTGTGTACCACATGAGCACCTACTGTAGTCAGTCTGTGGAGGGCAGAATTATTGTTGGTTGGTAGGAGATCAAATACTTATTTTACTCACTGAACTGCAACTCAATTTATAACATTTGTATCAGGTTTTTTTTCTGGATTTTTGGTTGATATTCCATCCCTCTCATTAAAAATATACCTTTGATAAAAAATTATAGACCCTTCATTTCTTTGTAAGTGGGCAAATTTACAAAATCTGCAGGGGATCAAATCATTTTCCCCACTGTATGTGTGTGTGTGTATGTATGTATGTATATATAATCTCTTTTTCTTTTTTTCAGGAGCGTACGGAAGTGGTGGAGAGCCCTCCCAGCGAACAAGCGCCAGCTGTTCAAAGAGTCCTTGAGGCATAATCGGTGGAAGCTGTCTTTTAGTGTGGTGGGGTTTGGCTTCCTCATCGGTCTCTTCTATTTCACTTCCCTGGAGGAAACACCAATCACCGGACGTATGCGGCTTCTGATGTTTAGGAAGGAGCAGTGTGACATGCTCAATAAGATTGCATATGAAAGCGTGAGTAGACTGTGACCAGGCTATAGATTTTGATAAGAATCTTCCCATAAGGATACATGTTGCATTGTAAAAAATGTTCCCATTCTCTCTCTCGCTCGCACGCTCTCTCGCTCTCTCTCTCACGCTCTCTTGCTCTCACGCTCTCTTGCTCTCATGCTCTCTTGCTCTCTCTCACGCTCGCGCTCTCTCACCCTCTCTCTCCCGCGCTCCCTCTCGCGCTCTCCCTCTCTCTGTCTCTCTCTCTCCCTCTCTCTGTCTCTCTCCCGCGCTCCCTCTCGCTCTCTCTCTCTCGCTCTTGCGCTCTCGCGCTCTCTCGCTCTCTCTCGCTCTTGCACTCTCATGCTCTCTCTCTCGCGCGCACTCTCACGCTATCTCTCTCACGCTCTCTCTCTCATGCTCTCTCTCGCGTTCTCTCACGCTCACTTTCTCTTGCTCTCACGCTCTCTTGCTCTCTCTCACGCTCGCTCTCACGCGCTCTCTCTCGCTCTTGCGCTCTCACGCTCTCTTTCTCTCGCGCTCTCTCTCTCTCGCGCTCTCTCTCGCGCGCTGTGAAAAGTGTGTGGGGTACATTTGTATAGCGCCTCCCTGAGTCAATACTTTGTAGAACCGCCTTTCACTGCAATTACAGCTGCAAGTCTTTTTGGGGATGTCTCTACCAGCTTTGCACATCTAGAGAGGGACATTTTTGCCCATTCTTCTTTGTAAAATATCTCAAGCTCTGTCACATTGGATGGAGAGCGTCTGTGAACAGCAATTTTCAAGTCTTGCCACAGATTCTCAATTGGATTTAGGTCTGGACTGTGACTGGGCCATTCTAACACATGAATATGATTTGATCTAAACCATTCCATTGTAACTCTGGGTGTATGTTTAGGGTTGTTGTCCTGCTGGAAGGTGAACCTCCGCCCCAGTCTCAAGTCTTTTGCAGACTCTAACAGGTTTTCTTCTAAGATTGTCCTGTATTTGGCTCCATCCATCTTCCCATCAACTCTGACCAGCTTCCCTGTTCCTGGTGAAGAAAAGCATCCCCACAACATGATGCTGCCACCACCATGTTTCACGGTGGGGATGGTGTGTTCAGGGTGATGTGCAGTGTTAGTTTTCCACCACACATAGGGTTTTGTTTTTAGGCCAAAAAGTTCAATTTTGGTCTCATCTGACCAGAGCACCTTCTTCCACATGTTTGCTGTGTCCTCCACATGGCTTCTCACAAACTACAAACAGGACTTCTTATGACTTTCTTTCACCAATGTCTTTCTTCTTGTCACTCTTCCATAAAGGTCAGATTTGTGGAGAACACGACTAATAGTTGTCCTGTGGACAGATTCTCCCACCTGAGCTGTGGATCTCTGCAGCTCCTCCAGAGTTACCATGGACCTCTTGGCTGCTTCTCTGATGAATGCTCTCCTTGCCCGGCCGGTCAGTTTAGGTGGACGGCCATGTCTTGGTAGGTTTGCAGTTGTATCATACTCTTTCCATTTTCGGATGATGGATTGAACAGAGCTCCGTGAGATATTCAAAGCTTGGGATATTTTTTATTACCTAACCCGGCTTTAAACTTCTCCACAACTTTATCCCTGACCTGTCTGGTGTATTCCTTGGCCTTCATGATGCTGTTCACAAAGGTTCTCTAACAAACCTCCTGAGGGCTTCACAGAACAGCTGTGTATATATACTGAGATTAAATTACACACAGGTGAACTCTATACTAATTAGGTGACTTCTCAAGGCAATTGGTCCCACTAAGTTTTAGTTAGGGGTATCAAAGTAAAGGGGGGCTGAATACAAATGCACCCCACACTTTTCACATATTTATTTGTAAACATCTTTGAAAACCATTTATCATTTTCCTTCCACTTCACAAATATGTGCCACTTTGTGTTGGTCCATCATATAAAATCCCAATAAAATATATTTATGTTTTTGGATGTAACTTTACAAAATGTGGAAAATTTCAAAGAGTATGAGAAAGAGAGAGAGCGTGAGAGAGAGAGAACGCGAGAGAGAGCGTAAGAGAGAGAGCGCTTGAGAGCGCTCTCTCTCTCGCTCTTTCGCTCTCACGCTCTCTCTCTCGCGCTCTCTCTCTCGCTCTCTCGCGCTCTCTCGCTCTCTCTCTCGCTCTCTCTCGCTCTCTCTCGCTCTCTCTCTCGCTCTCTCTCGCTCTCTCTCGCGCTCTCTCGCTCTCTCTCTCGCGCTCTCTCGCGCTCTCTCGCTCTCTCTCGCTCTCTCGCTCTCTCTCTCTCGCTCTCTCTCTCTCGCTCTCTCTCTCGCTCTCTCTCTCGCTCTCTCTCTCGCTCTCTCTCTCGCTCTCTCTCTCGCTCTCTCTCTCTCTCTCTCGCTCTCTCGCTCGCTCTCAAGTTCTTTCGCTCTCCCCCCCCCCCCCCTCCAGCCACCATCCTTTGGATTTCTATGGACTAAGTCCAAAAAGGTTCATGCCACCTTGTGGACTTATCTCTTTGATGTTACAATTTTTTTACTGAGTGCCTGGAGTATAATTGTCTCTGTACTTCTGGCGCTGGGACGCTGTACATTCTAGTCTCAGTTTCTGCAGGTGCAGAGTCATTTGTAGCCCTACTGCCTGCCTCTTCCCTCCTTCTCCTCAGTCACATAGTGTATTGTTTTATGTGAACACATTCACAAAATACAAAGCCTTCTGTGAATGGGCAGCAGAAGGGAGGGATGGGCAGAGCTGCTGCTGTATGAGAAGGCAGTGCCTGTCTTGCCAGAGCGCCAGGAGTATAGCTATAGCTGTATTCCCAGCTCTCAGTAAAGCTGTCAGATGTACTGTAAATGAAAGAGATTCGTCCACGGGGTGGCATGCAGCATGTTGGACTTAAAGCATAGTAAGACGGCAGACTTTAGAAAATATCTGAATATACTGGAGTACAATGCCTTCTGTGACTGGGCAGCAGAGAGGAGGGATGGGTAGAGCTGCTGCTGTTTGAGAAGGCAGTACCACTTCTGTCAGAGCACCGGGAGTATAGCTATAGCTGTACTCCCGGCGCTCAGTAAAACTATCAGATATAAATTAAAGAGATAAGTCCATGCACCTCGTTGGACTTAACCCATAGAAAGCCAGCAGGTTTTAGAAAGTAGCTGAATTCCTGGAGTACAAAGCCTTCTGTGAACGGGTAGCAGAGAGGAGGGACGGGCAGAGCTGCTGCTGTATGAGAAGGCAGTATCCCTCCTTTTGAAGCAACGGGAGTATAGCTGTACTCCTGGTGCTCAGTAAAACTGTCAGATGTAAATTTAAAGAGATATGTCAAGGCACCTCATTGGATTTAACCCATAGTAAGCCAGCAGATTTTAGAAAGTGGCTGAATTCCAAAGTTTGGCTTTAAGCCGCAAAGGCAGCTGTAAGGGTGCATGCTTATGCTGCAGCCGCAAAGCATCCCCCCCTGTTGTGTTCTGCAGGCAGCACTGTGAAATGCCTATGAAAAGCGTTCTGTAGTGCGTCAGTGACCGCCAACCATGTAAACTTTAAGGTAACGTCTATATAAATTTCACATTTGATTCCCAATCATCTTGCCGCACACCAAGAAATCCATTGTTTCTTCTGTTAATACGATCTGCTTTCGTGTGAGGCAATGAGGAAATTCTGCCGCTGTGTACTTAAGAAATGGAGAATGGATCTGGTATTTGTGTTGTTAAGTACCAGCTGTGAACAATTTCCCTTGAAAAGCTAATGAATTTTGAAAGAACTACTCTTGCTAAAAAAAAGAGAAAAAACCTAACATTTTTCAAGTCTCAACTAGTAAAAGGCAGCGGGACATTAATGCCCCAGTGAAGGCGATCCAGAATTTCTCTCCGCTGCACCTCGTCTGATAGCACAGTTGAGTCATCTACTTTATTTCAGATATTCTTGGCCATTCTGTAGAGCACAAAGCCCAATTCATATTCTCATAATAGAAGCGATGACCCTCTTTCAGGGACATGAAAGGCAGACACAAAGGAACGGAGACATTGAACCGAAACCTAAAGACTGTGTTATTGTTAAGAGCTGCCACAAGACTTTGATCCGTGATTGGGTCCGGCGTGAACTTTCTCTGCCGAAAGGTATTACCCAGCAGGCGCCCATGACTTCTAATTAAGCTGCGGGTTCGGAAATAGTGGCCGTGTCTGATCATGGGATATCTTAGGTCGTAGGGGGTGAAGATTTGGGGATTAAAGGAAACCAGTGCTGTGAGAACTGCATTGCATGTAGTTGCTGACAACTCCTGAATGCTGGTTGTCCACCAGTGACCTGGAACAAGTATCCTGATCTGGAACTGTAAGGAAAATGTTGGAGGCATTGCATTAAAGCAACAGACAGTAACCCCAAAGAACAGCACTTTTATACAAGGTGGTATCAAAAAGTTTTGAGACTAGTTTTGTAACACGCCTACAGATGGCCCCACAAGGCTGCACACAGAATCTGTCACGTACCCGACGGTAGAGCCTGATATGCAGAGGACGGCCTCTCTTACACCTCCGACTCGAGGCCCCCCGATAGAGCAGACAGGAGGTGCGGGAGTGCACGAGTGCCTGATGGGTCGCGGACTGTGGGACTGGAAGCAGCTGCGGGTGGAACGGGAGTTCAGCTGGATTCTCCAGATAGTAGAGAAGGCAGGTACAGGCAGGCCGGGTCACACACTGGCGGGCACGTCAGGAGCAGGTGCGGAAGCAAAAGCGTAGTCGGGATACAGGCCAGGTCGGTGATGGGCAGGCAGCGAGGTAGTCGAGGGAGCAGGCAGATGCGGTGGTCAAACAAGCCGGGTCAGATGCAAGCAGCAAACAGGAGCATCAGAGGCAAGCCGGGTCAGATAACAGGTACAGGTATCAGATACAGGCAAACAGGAACACACAAACGCTGTAGAACGGACAGCACCGGGTCTGGGCACTGGCTGAGTTTAAATAGCCTGTTGGGCGCCAAAAGCTGTCACAGGGTGCGCCCGTGCGCCAGCGCACATGCGCTTGCGCGCGCCGGCGCACTAGCATTCTGACTGAGGAAACGGACTGTCTTGGATTCTCATCTTGATTGTTGGCATGCCCTTCTTGACAATGCGCGCACGGGTGCACGTGAATGCATCGGAGGTGTTCTGACAGGGGCTGAGGTCACAGGTCGTCTTCTTCTGCCGCCATCTTGAGTACTGGCTAGCTTTTCCTGACACAGTCACAGGAAACACCGACCTTCATAAGTTGGTGTGCCAAAAGACATCATCCCATGTACATCGGGAGCTGTGCAACTGGTGCTATTCTGACCACGTGCGTTACCATGTCTGCTATTTCATCATGGACAGCAAGTTAGAACAAAGAGCAAACGTGAAATTCTACTTGAAACTGGGCAAATCCGTCACAGAGTTGTTTGACATGATTCGGCAAGTTTACGGCGATGTTGCAATAAGTCGTTCAAGGTTTTTTGAGTGGCACCCGCGCTTCAAGAGCACAAGAACATCACTGAAAGACGATGAGAGATCAGGAAGAGCTTCAACGAGCTCAACCCCCAAAAATGTCGAAACCATTCGGCAACTTGTGCTTGACGCACTTCGAAAAGAAGACTTCTGGTACACATTCCAGAAGTGGCAGGAATGCTGGGAGCTCTTTATTGCTGTGCAAAGGGACTATTTTGAAGGTGATGGTGTATAAATGTAGATAAATAAAGTACTTTCTTGTAAACAAAGCTAGTCTCAACTTTTTGATACTTCCAAATAACCACTCCAACAGATTTCACCCAGGATTTCAGAGGTCTTGGACCTTCAAGGAAATGTCTTTTAAGATGGAGATGAAAGAAGCGGGTGCCACTTTATGGTTTTGCTGTGGGGTACTGGCACAGCTACCCTATATAGTATGTGTATATGTTTGTGGACATCTGACCAAACCAAGCACCCTAAAGAGTAACACTTGTGTCTTCCAAATAACCATACCAGCAGGAGACTTCTTCACCCAAGTCTTCAGAGGTCTTGGACCTTCAAGGAAATTTCTTTTAAGATGTGTTTCAATAAAGAAGCGGGGGCCACTTTATGGTTTTGCTGTGGGGTCCCGGCACACATACCCTATACGGCGTGTGTATACATTTGTGGACATCTGACCATTACACGAGGCACCCTAAAGAATAACTTATCTTCCAAATACCCACCCCAACAGAAGACTTCACCCAAGACATCAGAGGTCTTGGACCTTCAAGGAAATTTCTTTTAAGATGGAGATGAAAGAAGCAGGGGCACTTTATGGTTTTGCTATGGGATCCCAGCACACATACCATATAGGTTATGTGTACATCTGACCAACACAAAGCACCCTAAAGAGTAACACTTGTATCTTCCAAAACATACCCCAACAGGAAACTTCACCCAAGATCTAAGAGACATTAGTAAAGCCACTCCAGGTGAACAATCGGCAATCCACCTACTACAGAACCAAGGTGAAGGTGCTAGCACAGCTCGTCTGTAGATGCACAGGCAAAAGAAGTGAGGAATTTGCTGCACTTCTTCAAACCTTTTATTGCATCTTCTTATTACAAGATTATAGACGGGATACAGTAAAAGTTAACGAGTTTCTCACTACACTTAGCACTTACTCATAACCTCCTATACCAATGAGCCGCCAACGCATATATACTCTTCACGTCAATAAAGTTCATTGTACTAATTAGAGGGCCCCTTCCATCCCTCTCAATGGAGGAGTGTGTAAGGAACCCGACCAAAGGTAACAACACAACCTTTAGAACCCATACACTATGCAATCACTTTTTCCCATTTCGGTTCAAAAATTCCTATAGATCTGCCCACGCAATCCACATGGTGACCAAGGACTTGCGTATCTGTATATAATATAGCCCCTAAACAAAGATGGTCAAAACAAATGGGCCAGAGAATAGGAGCAGATCAATAGGTTTCAGTAGAAACCTTATCTTGACAGCTGCCGATAAGCACACAATCAGCCACCAAATAGTTTTGTATACATCTTTGTATAAAAAAAAGACTCTATAATCAAAAACACACAAGGAACCCTATATATATATATATATATATATATATATATATATATATATATATATATATATATATATATATATATATATATATATAACATGAAGTTCAAGAGCGACACTCATGGTGAAGCTTCCCATATATCCTACACTGGAGTAGGGGATGCTGGTGGTATCTGTTCCCAATGGTAAAAAAAATCTCA
Organism: Lithobates septentrionalis; assembly: GCA_037952835.1. NCBI lineage: Eukaryota > Metazoa > Chordata > Amphibia > Anura > Ranidae > Lithobates > Lithobates septentrionalis. The sequence continues at coordinate 1,077,142 of JBBDGP010001707.1, read as the reverse complement.
CTGACCACAGCTTGGACCTTAAAGGAAATTTCTTTTAAGATGGAGATTAAAGAAGAGGGGGCCACTTCATGGTTTTGCAATTTGGTCCCGGCACACATACCCTATATGGTGTGTGTGTGTGTGTGTGTGTGTGTGTGTGTGTGTGTGTGTGTGTGTGTGTGTGTGTATATGTTTGTGGACATCTGACCAGCACACCAAGCACCTTTTTATGAGTAACACTTGTATCTTCCAAATAACCACCCCAACAGAAGACTTCACCCAAGACCTCAGAGGTCTTGAATCTTCAAGGAAATTTATTTTACGATGGAGATTAATGAAGTGGGGGGGCCACTTTATGGTTTTGCTGTGGGGTTCCGGCTCGCATACCCTATATGGTATGTGTATACATTGGTGGACATCTGACCATCACACCTAATTATATGGTCAAATGTTTGTGGACACCCCTCCAAATTATTGAGTTCAAGTGTTAATGGTACAGTACTCAAAGACCTTTTAGACAACTGTGTTCTTTCAACCTTGTGGTAACCGTTTGAATGTGCTCATAGCTATGCCCTTCTGGGTACATACCTTACAGGGAAGATCAAGGAAGTTTCTTGTGAAGGGTACTGTTAAATGCTATATCATACAAATACGTTTTAGACAATCTTGCTCTTCCAACTTTGGGGTAAGTTTGGTCAAAACCCTTTTCTGGTCCAAGAATTTGACTTGGACATGACTTTGCCTCTGTGCACAATATTGGGACATAGTCTTCTTCAGGGTTTTTTTTGGCTCTAAAAAGATATATCAAAACATCCATATGTTCAATACCTCATATTCTGTGAGCATTTGTGCATGTGATATATTAGTAAATTGATAATTACCGCTCAGGAAATGGAACTCTACCCTATAGCCATAAATTGTTTAAAAAGATCCCAGCGGTCCAAAAATCTCCACACATCGTTCCCACCTCCTTAAGATGAAGCTACTAAAAAACCCTTGGGGGAAACCGTAGGGACAGTCACCCAGATCTTGTACTCACAAGTCCTTGGGAATTTGGATGGCTCTCTCCAGTCTCAGCCATTTCCTTGGACTCTCCAGACTGGGTCCTAGGTGAAATCTACCTTCTTTAACTTCAGAGTTTCTTAGTAAATAGCCCCCCAGCATAGCTGGAACCTTGATGAGCTCCTGGTAAATGTCAGCTGGGCTGCCTGAGAGGGCAGCAGCCATCTAGGCTGGGAACTTCTCCTCCTGGACAATAACCCAGACTGCTCCAGCCCCTATTTATGTGCCATGCAGCCACCTACTGGGCACACCTCCCCAAGGTTTGGCTGAGACCCCATAAATATTCAGGCTACTCATTTAATGCTTTTCCACTCCTATTTTCTGGAATTTTCCAGAAGGCAGAGAGAAGCAATCAAGCCTGGAGCCTGATCAGTCCAAAGCAATCATACCATTGATTACAGAGGAGCTCAAAAAGAACTACATTTACCTGCCATCCCAGCACCTAACTAGGCATGTACTATACCTGTACGGTTATAGTGTTCTGTTGGGTCACAAGTCCTACTCCATAGAAGCCATGGTTTCCATACATTGCATTACTGATGATGGCAAAAAAAGCCTAAAACAGCTGTAGGCAGTTTGGAATAAATGGCTCTATAACATTAGGCTGTATTTGCACTATACACCAGTGGGTCTGGATGTGCATCTGGTCAATGGGGCATAAAGCAATGATTTTGACCACTTGCTGACCACCCTATAGCAGTTTTACTGCTACAATGCGGCAGCTGTGCGCCAGATCGTGTGTGTGTGTGTGTATATGTGATCTTGCACTTCCGCCTACATGGGGTTCTGCTGTGATAATATATGTTAATGTCCTCCGGCACCCGCCGATCGTCGGTAAACTACACAGAACGGGGATCTGCCCATGTAAACAATGCGTTCACGCAAAGCAGGGACTAGAATCCACCTCTTCCCTTAGTAAAAGCAGCATACATACAGTACACAGACACAGGATAGACACACAGTTAACTCTTTGACTGCCCCTGATGTTATTCCCCTCCCAGCCAGTGTCATTAGTACAGTATATATACAATTGGATAATATGGCGCACTCTGGACATAACCGTATCATTAAAACAGGTATGGGTAGGAGAATAAGGGAATAAATCAGTTCTTTTTTAGGAGATAAGTCCATGTAAGGATAAAAGATAAACAGGTAACTGTCCATGGAGGGCTGCCAGTTCAGAAGTTTAGAAGGCAAAAAACCTCTGGAATGCAGAAAGGACAAAAAGAACAGCGCCCTCTAAATGCAGCATGTGAATATTTTTAATGTAAATAAAGGAATCTCAAAATACACTCACAACGGTGTAGTAGGAACAGGCATGCGTGCCCCTTCTCAGACTAAAGGAACCTGAGGAACGGGCACGCATGCCCCGAACGCGAAGCATCGCCCGCTGACCCGACCCAGGAAGTGACGTCTGTCCCTGCACGCCGCTGATCGCAGCCCCCACCATCCGGAAGCACTGTTCACCAACTATGTGGCCGGAGGAACGACCGGATCGCGGACACACGTCTACAACAGCATTTGACTTTTCCCTTCACCCGGGAGTCGGAGCGGATGATACCACGTTACATGGATAAAAAGAAAAAAAGAAAGAAAACCTGCGCTACCAAGCAAAAATTTGTGTGACTGCAGCTGCAACAAAAACCACAAATATCAATGAGGTGAAAAATTTAAATAAAAAGAAAAAAATTTGTGAGCTTGCATTAGATACTTAAATCTATATTCCTGTGTGATTGTCATAAATAGATGAATAAATGAATAAGCACCATCAGAGTTAATTTTAAGTGTAAGTGAATAAAAAGTCGCTATGCGACACAGCAAATAGCGATATGTAAATCAAATACTAATATCAACCATTCCATACAGATAAATATAGAAAACTTGTGTGCAAAAAACAAGGTTATTCCGCCCAAGTGCAAAGTCATAAGTGAAAGAGTTCAAAATTGCGTCATGAGTCGCAAAAAAACGCATATCCAAAGTTCATAAGTTGCATTCCTTAGTGTGTATAAAGGAATAAGGGGACGTGAAGGGACCTCCAACCACCAGGGGATCCAAAGGTTGATAACAGATGTATCCTTACCAAACGCGTTGGACCTCCTTTATAGCAAGGTCTTAGAAGCATACAGATTTAGCCCTCTGCAGGGACAGGAGATGACAGCTCACCACACGACCGGAGATGATTCCGACACTTCCGCGTTGATGTTAATACTCCCTCGTTTTAAACTCGTGAATAAAGAAGGGGAGAAAAAGAAACTCCAATAGTGTAGTAGATAAAAAAAGGGAATTTTATTGCCTCAGACAACTAGGCTTCATACAAAAACATCCAAAATATAAAAGCCGGCAAAATATAAAAACAGCAGAGACGCCCGTGCTAAATTACATGGGGCTCTATGGCGATCTGGCATACACTGGGTAGCCACGCCCTACATGTTTCGTGATAGGTCAAGTCTTCAAAGGGCCACGTTACATACCTGTTGCTACTACACCTTTTGTGAGTGTATTTTAAGATTCCTTTATTTACATTAAAAATATTTGCATCCTGCACTTAGAGGGCGCTGTTGTTTTGTCATTAGTACAGTGACAGTGCATATTTTGTAGCAGTGATCACTGTATTGGTGTCACTGGTTCCCACAAACTGTCAAAAGTGTCAGTGTCTGATTGTCTGCCGCAATTTTGCAGTCCCGCTATAAGGTCACTGATCGCCGCCAGTACTAGTATAAAAAAATAAATAAAAATTCCATAAATGTACCCCACAGTTTGTTGACGCTATAACATTCGCTTAAACCAATCAGTATACACTTATTGGGATTTTTTTTTTGTACCAAAAATATTTAGCAGAATACACATTGGCCTTAATTTATGAAGAAGTTCAATTTGTTCTTAATTTTTTGGATAAGTTTTATAGCAGAAAGTAAATATTGTTTTTTTTTTTTCAAAATTGTTGGTCTTTTTTTTTTTATAGTGCAAAAAATAAAAACCGCAGAGGTGATCAAATACCACCAAAATAAAGCTCTATTTGTGAAAAAAAAAATCAATTTTTTTTTCTTTTTGGGTACAGCGCTGCACAACCGCGCAATTGTCAGTTAAAGTAACGCAGTGCCGTATCGCAAAAAATGGCCTGGTCATGAGGGGGGTAAATCTTCCGGAGGTCAAGTGGTTAAATGGCTCCCCCATTGTCCTACAGTGGGAAACAAAATCCTCTTATTTTTGGGAGACATGAAGCAATAAGACATTTTAATAACTTCTGCTTTACTATACCCCCCCCCCCCCCACAACTGGAGACATTTGCAGATTCAATTCCTTTAGGACTAATTTACATTGCAAGAAAATAGGAACTGCACTCAGAGACTAAAAATAGCATCTAACAATCAGTAGACATATAGTGCAAACGTACAACAAATAAATAAATATTGCAGCGCTCTGTACAATGTGAGAATATAAAGTGAATAAATAAATGATAAATGAACTGTCAATAAAACTGATGTAGTGATACAACAAAATCACATAAAAATCTCCATCAACAATAATAAGTAATGGATGGAAAAATCAAGCAGTGATCAAAAAAAATTAAAGGATTATAAATAATCATATAAAAAATGAAATCGTTGAAGTAGAAGAAAAGACACCCATGTGAGGGCACAAAACGGGTTTTGACTTCGCCTTTGATTGTGAGATCCACCACCATATGACAAGATTGGCACGCTTACCAGAGAGTGTGGACTCACATAGATGGGTACCGATAAGTATTGAGTCAAACGAGCGTTCGTGAGGTATAACTCAACAATATCCAGCAGGATCAGACGGATGGTTGGGGATCCCCCCCCGCCATAACATGGATGGAGGCGTTTCACTTGAGGCTCCCAAAATCAGTAGGGAAGGCCGCTTCCGAACATATGTATAGAGAACAAACGGCAACACATAGTGTTCAACTGCAAAAAATGTTTAATATAAAAAGCAGGAGTACACTTACAAACATCCACTTGATTCGAGCAATAAAATCCAAGTTGGGATCAGAAAGGATTGCAATGACTGCACAAGCGCCACCCGATGCGTTTCGTCCTATTGGACATCATCGGGGGTCATTTGCACTTGCTTCGGTTACAACACACATTAAAGCGCCTACCACTTCAACATGCTTTTATGGTGTGTTTTTGATGCTTCGGTGGTGCTTCAATGAAGCTTTAGTGATGCTTCGGTGATGCTGTTTAGAAGCTTGGCAGGTGCCCTATGTGTGTGTGTGTGTGTGTGTGTGTGTGTAAATCTCATACCTGCAATTTCTCCAAAGCAGAGCTGAATTAAAGTCTAAGTAAACCTATCATTTTCAGCCAAGGAAGCTGCCACCTTTTGCCTCTGTTTAATCTACAACTGCCATGATGCTGCACCTGTGATCAGTTATGACACCAGTCATTTGGATGGTTTTACAGTTTGGTTGAGAGCACAACCAATGGGAGTGTTACCTTTTTGGCACGTGCCGGAAATGAAACTGCTTTACGGATAGGTTTACTTCCACTTTAAAGCCTTTCAAAAGCTTTAGGTGCTTCAAGCGAGCTTGGCCATAGACTTCTAGGGAGGCTTTGAAGACTCTTTGAAGCACCACTAAAGCGACATGGGGTATAATTTTTGAAGCAAAGCCGAAGCAAAGCAAACGCAAGGTGTAAACTGGACTGTAAGCTAACCATTTTATTTAGTGACAGGGGCTTTGCCTGGCCTTCAGAGAGCTTTAACAAAGCCTGTCCGAAGCCTTGTTTTGAAGCAAGTGTAAACTAGCCCTTACACATGCAATCAATACCCAAAATATCAGGTCATCATAGCCCCCTGCTCTACCATACCTTTATTGTACAAATTTGATGTACAGGTTAGTAAATATCAATAGAGAAAACTTAACACAGAGTGCTTATTCATGAAACGTACCAAGGCTTTTTCTATTGGTATCTCTTAACCGCTTAAGGACCAGCCACTGTCATTATAATGCGGCAGGTTGGTTTTCCTGGGCGAATCACCGTCGCTGTCAGAGCGATAGGGGGCGCCCGCGGCGCGACACCGGAGTCGGTGCGCGTGGCCGGTGGCCGCAATGTAAACGGACAAATCCCTGTTCTGTCAGGGGAGGAGCGAGAGATCTGCTGTTCCTAGTGATTAGAAACGGTGATCTCTCTCCTCCTCCAGTCAGTCCCCTCCCCCCTACAGTTATAAACACCTCCCAGGGAACACTTAACCCCTTGATCGCCACCTAGTGTTTAACCCCTTCCCTGCCAGTGCCATTTACACAGTAATCGGTACATTTTTATAGTACTGATCGCTGTATAAATGACAATGGTCCCAAAATAGCGTCAGAAGTGTCTGATATGTCCGCCATAATGTCGCAGTCACGTTAAAAATCGCAGATGGCCGCCATTACTAATTTAAAAAAAAGAATAATAAAAATGCCATAAATCTATCCCCTTCTTTGTAGACGCTATAACTTTTGCGCAAACCAATCAATATACGCTTATTGCAATTTTTTTTTTTTTTTACCAAAAATATGTAGAAGAATACTCGGCCTAAACTGAGAAAGAAATGTGTTTTTTTTATATATTTTCTGGGGATATTTATTATAGCAAAAAGTAAAAATTATTGCTTTTTTTTTTTTTTTCAAAATTGTTGCTCTTTTTTTGTTTTATAGCGCAAAAAATAAAAACCGCAGAGGTGATCAAATACCACCAAAAGAAAGCTTTATTTTTGTGAAAAAAAAGGACGTCAATTTTGTTTGGGTGCAACGTCGCACGACCGCTGCAATTGTCAGCTAAAGCGACGCAGTGCCGTATCGCAGAAAATGCTTTGGTCGGGAAGGGGGTAAAGTCTTCCGGGGCTGAAGTTGTTAATTACTTTTTTGTTATTGTCTCTGTGAATTCTGCTTTTCACCGCCTCCGTCTTGTACGGGTTTCATTCCTCTCCCCGCAATTGCCTGGATGGAACAATTTTCTCTTGTGCCAGCTTCTGTTTCGGAAGCGCAGATACCTGCTGTGCCTTTCTCCGGTCACCAGAGGGGGCCACTCAGAGCCCATCAGGTGGGGAGGCGAATGGAGACCTCATTTGTGGACAGTGTGCAAATAACGTTTCTGGGTTCTTTTATACCTGTTGGCGTACAAAGAGCTTATTTTTTTATTTATTTTTTCATTAAAACCATTGCAAGAGTGTACTCTGCTTAAGTGCAGCACAGCATGAAACGCGTTAAAGTTCACCGTCCGGGGTTTATATTTTCTGTGATGGAATAAAAAGTGGAAGGGTGATCCATCTGCCCTCATAGATCATTGCTTTTAATCACCAGCACAGTAAAAATACAGCCAGCGTGTTTCTAGATTCCGGCCCGGCCCTCTAGGAGGAGATTGTGCAAGAAATACGCCTGTAAGGAAAACTCAACAAATTCTACACGAACCATTTATTCTTTTGGGCGTATCTTCAGGGAAAGTAAAAATCCACTCTTGCAGTGAGGCTGATCTTGCACTGAAAGGGTTAAAGTGTTACTAAACCCAGGACCAGTACTGGAATACGGTTCTCTTGAGCCCGTGGCGAACATGCCAGATTGCAACCCCCCCCCACAAGATGTATGAGCATTATGCACCCCACTCATCCCCACAAAATCGAGCACTAATCTGCATGCTTGCCCCCTAAGCATACATTTCCCCTCCTTTCAGTACAGATCCAACCCCCTGCTGAAATTCCCCCTTCCGGCACAAATCCCCCCCCCCCCCCCAGCTCAAATCCTCTCAATCTAAATATGCGCCCCGCACAATTCCTCCTGCCTCCCAAAAAAAAAATTCCCCCTTCCTAGCACAAATCCTCTACCCCTCAAATTTTCCCTCTGAGCACAAATCCTCCCCCCACTCCAAATCCCCCCTCCCAGCACAAATCCCCCCCCCCAATCATCCATCCTAGCACAAGTCCCCCCCCCAAATTTTCCCTCCTAGCACAAATGCCCCCCAAACATCCCTACTAGCACAAATCCCCCTCCCCCAAAAAAAATTCCCCTCCTAGCAGAAATTCCCCCCCCCACCACCATTTTATCTTTTATAGTACAATGTTCCCCCTCCTAGCACATATCCTATTCCCCCACCCCACCTCTCAACAGTAATCCCCCCCCCCCCCAAATCACCATTTCTAGCACACCTCCCCAAATTTACACTCCTAGAACAATTCTTATATTCTGCCCCCCACACAAACCCCCCCAAACACAAATCCCCCCAATCTCCTTGTGGTGCCCCCCCCCCCCGGCACCTCACATGATACCACAGTGCCCAGGGCAGCCGCTCCTCCTGCTCACCCCTTGTCCCGGCCCTGCCCAGGAGCCTGCATTCACTATATCTGCCCCCCCATACACAGAACATGGCAATTCAATTATTTCAGTAAGTATAAACTGCTAAATACCTTTTCTCATCAGCAGTATATAGCAGTCTTGTGACTTCTATCAGTGTCTGGTTAAAGCTTGTAGGAGGAGTTTTCATTCTCCTCTGACTGTCCTATGAGGCTGCAGGACCCCTGACCCTCTGTCTGGACAGTGCTGATTGGCCCTATTCTGATCACATGCACCCTCCCAAAAAAAAAACTCTCTAGCAATACACACCAAACTGAGCATGTGCAGGTTGCCCCCAAGGCTCTGTACTATCAGGAGAGGGATTGGGGACAGTGGAAGAAGGTGAGGATCAGAAAAGACAGGATCAAACAGCCTTTTTACACAGTGTGGAGGATTAACCCCTGAGGTTAATATAGTGAGTATAACAAGCATGCTTTACTGCATATACAGACTGATTTTACTGTTGTGGGTTTAGTAACACTTTAAATGCCTATTTAAAGTGGTTCTAAAGGCACAAAGTTTTTTACCTTAACCACTCGCCGACCTTATCACTTACATGTATGGCGGTAAGGCGGCTCTGCTGCGCCGGATCACATACTAGGTATGTTATCCGGCACTTCCAGATAATGGGCTCGCGTGCGCGCCGGTGACCCGGCTGTGCTGTGATTATACACCGCAGATGCCGCTCAGCAGGTGCAGCCAATGGATTACCACCGGCACCCGCCGATCATCAGGAAGACACACAGAACAGAGCTCTGTCCTGTCAGCAGGGAAGTCATGGATTTTCTTTCCCCGCAAAGCAGGGAATAAAATCCATCACTTCCCTTAGTAAAAGCACCTCACACAGTACACCAAAACACTGGTTAGGCACACAGTTAACCCTTTGATTGCCCTAGATGTTTAACCCCTTCCCAGCAAGTGTCCTTAGTACAATGATGGTGCCTATTTTTAGCACTGATTACTGTATTAGTGTCACTGGTTCCCAAAAAGTATCGGTTAGTGTCAGATTGTCTGCCGCAATATCCCTCTATAAGTCGCTAATCACCTCCATTACTAATATAAATATATATATATATATCCATCCATCCAGTAGTTTTGCCATATTCTCACATTCCCATAGTTTGTAGACACTATAACTTTTGCGCAAACCAATCAATATACGCTTATTGGGATTTCTTTTTACCAGAAAGGTAGCAGAATACATATTGGCCTAAATTTATGAAGAAATTCAATTCTTGTTTAATGTTTTCTATCAGAAAGTAAAATATATATGAATTTTTTTTAACAAAATTGATCTTTTTTTGTTTTATAGCACAAAAAAAAAAAAACACAGAGGTGATCAAATATTACCAAAAGAAAGCTCTATTTGTGGGGAAAAAAAGAACATAAATGTAAATTCATGAAGAGCGTTGCATGGGGTGGCCCCATAATTTTTAATGGCAACCCTGGCTAGTCTCCTCAAATTTGAAGTGAGATTTGGTGATGTCCTTTCAGTGCTGCTCACTGTTCTCCTTGCTGGAGAGGAAGCTGTACCTGAAGACCTTCAGTGCAAGGATCTCTCTGCTTCTGCTTCATTCATTCTTTGGATCTGTACTTTCTCCCCTGCTTCTCTTTATTCATTCTCCCACCAGTCATCAGGGGGGCAGCTGTGACCTGGAAGCAACGGAAGCAATGCCATGATCCTCTTCCAAGATTGCCTCCTCCACTCAGAGCTGGTATTTATTTTGTTTGAGTTATTATGTTTGGCTCTTAGTCTTTGTGGGGTCTTGAAGCCCAAGGATTCTATCTCATTTTCTTGTTAGGCTCGAATCTAGTGGTTGGGACCCTGGAGTCTAAATACGTTAGTCAGATATGAAGTTTGTATGCTGCCCTTTTTGATGTTCGCCCTGCATTTCTCCTTGTCGGAACAGATCATTCCTGGACAGCCTGAGAGTTCGGCTGACTGGGATCTTTTAAGACATATTAGTCCCCTGACTGGGTGCCTGAAAGCTAGGTCTAGCTTTGTTTAGATAGGGGGAAAGCAGCAGTCTAATAGGAATTTCGGTGGTTGAGTTGAATGGAGCAATCTGCAGGGGTCCTCCTGTGGAGTCTGACCCCTTACAACAACCTTACAGTTACTTAGGGCAGGTGCTGTTCGAGCGGCTGGGTGGGGGACCTACGGTGAGGTGAATGAGGGCTATAGTTACAATCCCTGTGGTTATGGGGCTGATGGAACACATCCTGCAGTGTGGATAAGTGTCTCTCTGAGAGGTTAGCCTGGGCCACCCCACCAGGGGTCCCCAGACTGTATCCCCTATGGGCTACCCGACCGGCCCCCTGTCTACAGGCTACATAGTTGGGTCACTGCACGATTTCTGCCTGGGGTTATCCTCCATTCTGTGCTCTTTTTTTCTCCGCCATCTGTCCCCCCTTCGGGAGGGATAGGGTTAGCGTTTGAGTTAGGGGATAAGGATTAGGGTTTTTGCTGGTACAGACACTGAGGGTTAGGGTTCTTGCCGGTACAGACACTGAGGGTTAGGGTTCTTGCCGGTACAGACACTGAGGAGGGTTAGGGTCAGGACTTAGGGATAGTGTTAGGGGGTTAGGGTCAGGGTTAGGGAACTCTCTGAAATGTCAGGAGGCATGCCCTCAAAGGTTGGGAGGTGTGGCTTCCCTCCATCCAAGTGTGCTTGCCAACTGTACTAAAACTGCTCCCGCACTTTGCACGCTCACCTACTTGCCTAGTTAACCCTAGCTAAGTCTGATGTCAAGCTAAATCAGGGTCAAGCATTATTCATGTTAATTATTCTTGTTTTGCAACCTGTTACTACCTGTTTGCTTAGTGTCTGAAGGTTCGAGTCTAACCTCCTTGTATCTGGACCCTGGCACAGGACTGGGGCAAGGGGTGGGGCGGGAGGGGCGGTTGCCCTGGGCACAGTGGTTTACTATAGGGATGGGGGCACCTTCCTTCTGTTCCAAGGCTGACAGGAGTAGTGATAGCTGCAGTGATTTTAAGAAGTAAGTGACTGCTAGGTGTAGGATCACCTAAGCTTGCACATCATGAATGGGGGAGAGGGGAGCAGTTTGGCATTATTGCCCTGGGCGCTGGATGACCTTGTCCTGGCATTGCCCTGGCATATTAAGGGTTACTGGCTCCCAAGTATCAGCAAAAAAAAAAAAGAAAAGAAAAAGAACGAGGCATGTTAAGTATTCAGGAGAGTTAAGCTGCAGGGAGACCAAAGGCAATAGCGGTGATTAGTCCATTGTCCTCTGCCTGCCCTTTTTGATCACATCTTCCACGGATCAGGTGCTCTTTAATTCACAATGTACCAAAGCCAGTAAAAAACCTATCCACCACCGTGCTGAAGTCACAGCAAAAACATTTTGGCTGTACTAGGTTGTTGTATCTTATAATGTAGCCAGTGGGTGCGTTTTTTTCATAGCAGAGATGTCCTTTCGAGGTGCCTTATTGACCATCGAGTAGCGCATATTGATTCAATTTAGCACAAAGCTGTTTTCCTAGAAGAAATCGCCATCTATCCCCTGACATAAAGGTAAATAGATGTTCCGCACTCTGGTGCCTGATGTTCTTTTTAATTCAGCTGATCCGCAAAAAAACCTGAAGAGCTGATTATCTCTTACGCTCAATAAAATCCCTTATTTCTTTACATTCTCTCTTGTCTGTATGGGGAAAAAAAAAAAAATCCATCCCCTTTCTCAGCACTTTTTCCCAAAGGCGGCAAATCCTTCCGTCCTCCATTTTAATTTCCTCCCTCCGATGATAAACTGATTTTGACGGGGGCCTCTGTAGCGTATATCCTTTCAGGGTCCTCCCCAGTTCAGAGGCGCCGGCGACACGGCCCCGCTCCCAACCGAGACCAGATATGAAATTTTCAAATAGAAGTGAGATTAAAGGCCGGAATATGCTGAGCTGTGTGTTTCCAGATTGCACCTATCTCTCTTGTGTTACCTTTTTGCAGGCGATTGAAGAGTTTAAGGATGAGATGGTTCCCGAGAAGGACGAGCGTTATCAGCAGGTTAAGACGATTGTCCGACATCTTATCGCCTGCAACAGCGACGTGCCTGAGGTGGCCAAGATTGAGTGGACACTACATGTGGTGGACAAGCCGATCATTAACGCTTTTGTGCTGCCGGTGAGATACACCGAATTGCCATTTATAATCTCCGAGGGGTTTGGGGCTCGATGCTTGATGTAGTGCTATGGAGAATTATAGGTCTGGACTACAAAATTGGTTTGGTTATATTTTATGCCTCATGCACATGGCCGTACGGCCGCCATACTGTGTTGATAAGCCCAGGGGCGGACTGACCATTGAGCCACTCGGGCACTGCCCGAGGGCCCTGGGCCACTAGGGGGCCCCATCACGGTTGCCAGCCTCAGTAAAACCAGGGACAGTATGTATAAATCTGTGTTTTTTTTACATCTGTCTGTGTATACTGTGTGTACATGTATGTGTATACTATGTGTGTATACAGTGTGGCCCCATAATCTCTGATTGCCTGGGGGCCCCATAATCTCCTATTGCCCGGGGGGCCCCATGAGTTATCAGTCCGCCCCTGGATAAGCCTTTCTCAAACCAGGGTTCCTCCAGAGGTTGCTAGGGGTTTCTTTGAGCAAGAGGCAATTTCTGCCATTTAGATAAGTTACCAATGAAACCAACGATCTTTTTAGCTGTAAGCTGTAAGAGGAGGATTGTTCCCACTGATCCCAAATGTAGGGAGCATTCTTCTCCTTGACCATCACACTAATGTACAATGAGCTGTAGATGCAGTCATTTTTGTCATGGGTTCCCTGAGACCAGAACAATATTTCAAGGGTTCCTCCATATTAAAAAAATTGAGAGAGGCTGGTGTAGAGCCTGTGTACTGGCATTCCCAGAACTAGCTGCCACCACTTACAGCATGGGTGCTCAACCTGCGGCCCTCCAGCTGTTGCGGAACTACAAATCCCATGAGGCATTGCAAGGCTGAGAATTGCAAGCATGACTCCCAAAGGCAGAGGCATGATGGGAATTGTAGTTTGGCAACTGCTGGAGGGCCACAGGTTGAGCACCCATGACTTACAGCCACCTCTTGAGATGCATTAGTACAGGCGGCTGTATACTCTTGTGAGCTAGGGGTTACATAAAGCACCCACATGCACACTGACGTATGCTCCGAAAGCACGCTATCTGCATCTAGAGCAGCCTTACTCAACCTTTTCAACACAAAGGAACCCTTGAAATAACTTTCCGGTCTCAGGGAACCCCTGCTAATAATATATCTACAACTCATGATTAGTGTGATGGTCAGTGGGAAGAATGCTCCTTACCACTTGTGGTCATTGGGAAGAATTACCTCCTTACAGATTGATAAAAATGTTGTCAGTGGGAACTTATCTGAGAGGAAGAAATTGCTCATTGCTCAAGAAACCCCTAGCAACCTCTAAAGGAACCCTAGGGTTTCACGGAACCCTGTTTGAGAAACCATGGTCTAGAGCAGTGGCCTTCAAACTGCGGCCCTGGGGCCGGATGTGGCCCTTAGCTTGCCTCTATCTGGCCCTTCGGGGGCTATTCCATCCACAACTGACACCAATGATGGAGCACCATTCCTCCCACTGACACAAATGATGGAGCACCATTCCTCCCACTGACACTAATTATGGGGCACTATTCCTCCCAATGATACCAATGATGGGGCACCATTCCTCCCACTGACACCAATGATGAAGCACCATTCCTCCCACTGATACCAATGATGGGGCACCATTCCGCCCACTGACACCATTGATGGAGCACCATTCCTCCCACTGACACCAATGATGGGGCACCTTTCCTCCCACTGACAGCGATGATGGAGCACCATTCCTCCCACTGATAGGGCATTATTCCTCCTACTGATACCAATGATGGGGCACCATTCCTCCCACTGACACCAATGATGGGGCACCATTCCTCCCACTGACACCAACGATGGGGCACTATTCCTCCCACTGATACCAACAATGGGGCACTATTGCTCCCACTAAAACCAATGGTGGGGCATCTGAGGCTGGGGCATTTTCTACTCCCACTGGCCACAGTCCGGCCCTCCTAAGCTCTGAAGGACAGTAAACTGGCCCTTTGTTTAGAATGTTTGGAGGCCCCTGGTCTAGAACAGTGATGGTGAACCTTGGCACCCCAGATTTTTTGGAACTACATTTCACATGATGCTCAACTACACTGCAGATTGCATGAGAATCATGGGAAATGTAGTTGCAAAACACCTGGAGTGCCAAGGTTCGCCATCACTGGTAGAGCATACATCCGTACAGATGCAGGTGCTTTATGCAACCCCCAGCACACAACCATGTACAGCCATCTCTTCTAATGCATCTCCAAGGGGTTCTGTACACAGCAGCAGTGGGTCCCAGGGATGCCATTACGCAGGCTCTGCACACTGTACTGTCATTTTCATGAAGCCTTACTGTGTTAAGAGAACCAAGACTGTATAATTTATATGGTTAGGTGTTTGTAGACACCCAACAATCGCACCTAAATGAATTTGTTGGACCACTAGTCTAAAACCTTGGGCTAATATTAATATGGCGTTGAGCTAAGGTATACAAAGCACATTCCCCGGCTCAATCAGTACAAAACAAGTTAAAGTACAATTAGAAAAATAAAAAACAAGAAGTAAACTCATAAACTGTCTGCTCGGTAGCACCAGATCGGAGTGAGGCGGCAACTTAGAATATTATTATTATTATACAAGATTTATATAGCGCCAAGATTTTTGCTCAGCGCTTTACAATGAGGAGGAGGGACAGTACAATTACAATACATTTCAATAGAGTAGGAATAGGAGGGCCCGACTCATTGAACTTGGTCTAAAGGGAGGGGGGAGGTGGTACAAAAGGTAATAGCTGCGGGGATGATCTGATGGAGGTGACTCGGGTACAGTTCTTAGGTGGAGGTTGGGTAGGCTTCCCTGAATAAGTGGGTTATCAGGGATTGCCTAAAAACAGACTGGGTAGGGGCAGGGAGCTCCAGAGGATGGGAGAGGCTCTGAGGAAGTCCTGGAGGCGAGTGTGGGAGGAAGTAAAAAGGGAGCTAGAGAGCAGGAGGTCCTGGGAGGAGCGGAGGGGATGATTTTGGGCGATATCTGCAGATGAGGTTGGTGATGTAGATGGGGGCGATGTTGTGGATGGCCTTGTATGTTGTGGTTAGTATGTGGAATTTTATACGGTGGGGTAGGGGAAGCCAGTGAAGGGATTGGCAGAAAGGAGCAGCAGTCACGGATTGGTTAGTGAGGTGCGTTAGTCTAGCAGCAGCATTCATAATAGACTGAAGGTGGGAGGAGCCTGTGTAAGGGTAGGTCAGTGAGGAGAGGGTTGCAGTAGTCAAGGTGGGAAATAATCACGGAGTGAATAAGTTGTTTTGTGTCGTTGGTCAGGAACGGGCGAATTCTGGAAATGTTGCAAGGGTTAAGGCGTCAGGATTTAGCCAGTGAATGGATTTGGGGGCTGAAGGAGAGGTCAGAGTCCAGGATTACACCCAGCACCTTGACGTGTGTGGAGGGACCAATAGTTGTGCCATTGATCTCAATGGTGGCGTACATTTGTATTCAGCCCCCTTTACTCTGATACCCCTAACTAAAATCTAGTGGAACCAATTGCCTTCAGAAGTCACCTAATTAGTAAATAGAGTCCACCTGTGTGTAATTTAAAGCTAGCTACCATAACCCCGGTATCCCCTTCTTCAGTGAGCGGTCCGGTTTCAGATAAAAGTGGGGTCTGCGGCAGATTCTCCGCAAGATCACTTTTATCGGCGGCGGGAGAGGGGCCCCCCTCTCCCGCCGCTTACCAGAGCGGTCGGTAGCAGCGGAGGCGATCGGGTCCTGTTACATTTGTGGTATGGAGATGAGTGAGGGGAAGATGGCTCCCACCCATCTCCATACTATTGCAGGGTGGAACGTCATAACGTCACTTCCGCCCATAGCTCTTAAAGGGACATTTTTTTTTTTTTCAAACGACAAAATACACTAAAATGCAATACATTTTTTTTTTTTTCTATTGCATTTTAGTGTAAATATGAGATGTGATGTCTTTTTGACCCCAAATCTCATATTTAAGAGGTCCTGTCATGCTTTTTTTCTATTAAGGGATGTTTACATTATAATAGGAATAAAAGTGACACCATTTTTTTTTTTAAGAACAGTGTAAAAAAAAAAAAAAAAAGTGAAATAAAATAATTTTTTTTTTTAACGCACTCCGTCCTGCCGAGCTCGCGTGCAGAAGCGAAGGCATGCGTGAGTAGCGTCCGCATATGAAAATGGTGTTCAAACCACACATGTGAGGTATCGCCGCGATCGTTAGAGCGAGAGCAATAATTCTAGCCCTAGAACTCCTCTGTAACTCAAAACATGCAACCTGTAGAATTTTTTAAACGTCGCCTATGGAGGTTTTTAAGGGTAAAAATTTGTCGCCATTCCACGAGCGGGGGCGCAATTTTGAAGCGTGACATGTTGGGTATCAATTTACTCGGCGTAACATTCAAAATCAGTGGTTCCCTATGGGAGCCCGTTGATTTAAATAAAAGTCGCACCAGAAGTCGGAATTCCGACGGAATTCCGCTCAAGCTTGCCTGGCATACACACGGTCACATAAAAGTTCTCTGAACTTTCGACCGCCAAGAACGCGGTGACGTACAACACTACGACGAGCCGAGAAAATGAAGTTCAATGCTTCCGAACATGCGTCAAATTGTTCCAGAGCATGCGTCCTTTTTGCGCGTCGAAATTGCATACAGACGAACGGAATTCCCGATGGGAACTTTTTCCGACGGAAAATAGAGAACCTGCTCTCAATCTTTTGCTGGCGGGAATTCTGCCAGCAAAAGTACGATGGAGCCATACACACGGTCGGAAATTCCGACCAAAACCTCACATCCGACTTTTGCTGGCGGAATTTCCGGTCGTGTGTACGCAGCATTAGTGTCTGCAAAAGACTTGAGACTGGGGCGGAGGTTCACCTTCCAGCAGGACAACGACCCGAAACATACAGCCAGAGCTACAATGGAATGGTTTAGATCAAAGCATATTCATGTGTTAGAATGGGGGTTCATTTTCATCTGCTTGTAGCGTTGATGGAATATTTGGGTATGTTCTATTTATAGAGATGGCGTGTTCTTTTGCAGAACGGTCAGATGTTTGTGTTCACCGGTATGCTGAGCGCAGTGGCGGACGGTAACCAGCTTGCCTTCATTCTGAGTCATGAAATGGCGCACACTATTCTAGATCATACGGTGAGTACACAGAGTACACAGAGTATACTTCAGTCTCCCCCCCTCCCCCCTCCTCCCAAATCTGCTGCAGGTACACCTAGTATATACAGCAATTTTGCAACTGTTGGCTCACCCTGACATTCAGTGAATTCCTGATTCAGAAGAGGTGAAAGTTGCGGTAATGCTGGTTCTGGGGTTGTGAAGCTGTGTGCATTCAGCTCCTTTGTGTGGTTCCATCCAGGAATCCACTTAGAACCCCGTTCACACTGGTTCAATGTGATTGGGCATCACAATTTCATGCCTGTGCATTTTTTTATGCGATTTGCTTCCTGTGACTACTGATACTGCTACTACTATTACTACTACTGCTACTACTACTACTAGTAATAGTACTTTTACTACTGCTACTAGTACTGATGCTTCTATTACTGCTACTAGTACTACTATCACTATTACTACTAGTGCTGCCACTATTACTACTATCACTATTACTACTAGTGCTGCCACTATACCTACTACTATTACTAGTACTGTCTGCTACTACTATTACTGCTACCACTAATATTGCTACTATTAGGCTACTTTCACACTCTGACCGCCCGAACGTTAGCGGTAAAGCGCCGCTAGTTTCAGCGGCGCTTTACCGGCACTGTGTGGGCGGGAGCGGGGCTCTTTTAACCCCCAAGAAGGGGTTAACAAGGGGTTAAAAGTGCCGCTTCCGAAGCGCCTGCATTGATTTCAATAGCAGGTGCAAAGACGCTGCTTGCAGGACTATTTTTCGGTCTTGCAAGTGCACCGTCCCAGTGTGAAATCACTCGGGCTTTCACACTGGAGAGGCATGAAAGGCGCTTTATAGGTGCTATTTTTAGCGCTAAAACACCTGAAAAGCGCCTTCAGTGTGAACGTAGCCTTACTGCTACCACTAATATTACTACTATTACTGCTACTACTATTACTACAGCGACTATTGCTACTACAACTACTATTACTACTACTACTACAACTACTATTACTACTACTAGTAGTAGTAGCAGAGATTCTGCCCGCTACTCCGAATCACGGCAAATCGCGGGACGCCCGTACGCTCCCTGTCACTTCCAATGGCTCCTCCGATCGCGATTTTGCCACAATTAACATTCCACGAATGCAAAAGGATGCATTTTTCTTGCTTTTTTCTTTTCTCGGACATCACGGGACACAGAGCCACAGTAATTACTGATGGGTTATAGGGTATCACTAGGTATTGGACACTGGTCACACCCTAATCAGGAAGTTCAACCCCCTATATAACCCCTCCCCTTCCAGGGATACCTCAGTTTTTACACCAGTGTCTTAGGTGTTGGACGTGTAAAGATGTCCTGTGCTGAAGCTCCAAAAGGAATATCCTAAGATCCTATACTGGGGCAAGCCAGACGACCGGATCCATTCAAAGTGTCTTTTCATGGCCGAATTGAATGGTACCCGGGCCTCGTGTCCGAAGAAACAAGGTTTTACCCGTAATGCTTCTCTTTTTAGAGAGCTGGACCCGCGGATCAGAAAATGGCTTTAAACTTCCTAATTTCTGGCGAGGTGCTTTACAGGCCCAGAACTGAAGGATCCCCCTACTGATGGGGGCCCCAGTCTCTGACGGTTTTTCACAAACGGAGCCCACCGTGAGAGGCGAAGGCTGGGTCTGTGTAAACGAACCCTGCGACCTGGATAAGGTAAGAGGAGATTCCACAGAATTTTAAATTCTAGTGGCTCTTCTCCTTTAAAGTGTATGCATGCTGTGCCTATTGTGACCACCGGGGGCGGCCAAGAGCACAAACCTTCTCATGCTTGATCTGTCTCAGCGTCCGCTGCACAGGCTCTTCCTCCAGCTCCAAAGGTAGATGGTGGGGGGTTTTCTCTGCTGGGATGGTCCCCCCAGGCTAGGGAAAGGCTCAGGTAGGCTGTAAGGCGGGTGAGACCGCACTGTCACAGCCGCTACCACCGCCGCCACCGAAGCCGCATTGCGATGCAGGGCCCATCACTGCCGGCCTCCTCATCCCCCAACCCCAGCCTCCCTTCAGGCTTGTCACAAAGGGTCGGCTCGCGCGGGAAGCGCTCGTTTTTCAAAAACGAGGGGGGGGGAGGGGGGCGGGGCGTCAGCACAGCGTCAGCGTGCCCAGACGCCCACATTGCCTGAAAGCATGGCTATTTAAAGCACACTGTATAGGTGCTCTGAGCTTTGGAGAGACACAGAGCTGACAGTCACATGTAAGGTGGGACACAGGCATTCTCCTAGGCTGCATTCACTAAAGAACACCGGATTGGGCATTTGGTAGCAAGGCTTTTAGCCAGACTACATCGCTCAGCAGTCAGTGTTCGTTTTTGATACCTCACACCTTGTTGCTTTGCACTATGGGTAGAAGAGGTTCAAGCACCCCTAGAACCAGAGGCACTAGGGGGTCTCGTTCAGGTTCTGAGGACCCCCTGTCTGCTACACCATCCCCTCCTGAGGGACCAGGGGCAGCTGGACAGGGAGAGCCTTTGGGGTTAGGGGCTACATCTGCTGCCGGCACTTCAGCCCCTGTGTACATTACACAAGAAGTTTTTTCCTCAACCATTTCTGGATTAGAGAAAAAACTAATGGCCGCGATTACATCTTCACTGAGTGGAAGAAAACGCACAAGGCCTTCCTCTGCTCCCCAAGACCCTCAGTCAGAGGAGCTCTGGGATAAAGGAGATGAATCCCTTTCAGAGGATCGGGATGGGACAGATGATTCCTCTTCGGAGGATTCAGGTGGAGAAGAGGAGAAAGTCTTAGTGCAGATCCTCACTGGTTTGGTCCGCTCCACATTTAAGTTGCCCCTACCTGAAACTACTACAGAAACCTCTTCTGCTTTGGGGTCACTGAAACCTTTCCAAGCAGCACATGCTTTTCCTGTTCATAATTTACTTGAATAGCTGCTTTACTCTGAGTGGGATCACCCAGATAAGCGATTTCTTCCGCCGAAAAAGTTTTCTACACTTTATCCTATGGAAGAAAAGTTTATTAAGAGGTGGGGAATACCGGCCATTGATGCGGCCATTTCTTTCTCGAACATCACGGGACACAGAGCCACAGTAATTACTGATGGATTATATAGGTATCACTGGTGATTGGACACTGGCACACCCTATCAGGAAGTTCAACCCCCTATATAATCCCTCCCCCTTGCAGGGATACCTCAGTTTTTACGCCAGTGTCTTAGGTGATGGACGTGTAAAGATGTCCTGTGCTGAGCTCCAAAGGGAATATCATAAGATCCTATACTGGGGCAAGCCAGGCGAACCGGATCCATTCAAAGTGTCTTTTCATGGCCGAATTGAATGGTACCCGGGCCTCGTGTCCGAAGAAACGAGGTTTTACCCGTAATGCTTCTCTTTTTAGAGAGCTGGACCCCGCAGATCAGAAAATGGCTTTAAACTTCCTAATTTCTGGCGAGGTGCTTTACGGTCCCAGAACTGTTGGATCCCCCTACTGATGGGGGCCCCAGTCTCTGACGGTTTTTTCAAACGGAGCCCACCGTGAGAGGTGAAGATTGGCTCTGTGTAAACAGCACCCTGCGGCTGGATAAGGTAAGAGGAGATTCCACAGAATTTTTGAGTTCTAGTGGTTTTTCTCCTTTAAGGTAAATGCATGCTATGCCTATTGTGACCACCGGGGGCTGCCAAGAGCACAAACCTACACATGCTGACTGACTCTCAGGTGTTCAGTGCTGATTATGTTCCAGCATCTCAAAGCAGGCTGCAAGCAGGTAAGGTGGAAAAGGGGATTTCTCATGTTTGAATATCCCCCCCAGGCTAGAGAGGGGCCACAGGGGTCTAGAAAGTGGTTATACCACCCGGGCTCTGCGGCCTAATGGCCACCATCTCTGAAGATAGCCGTTCAGGCAGATCTTGTTACCAGTCTCCCTCCTTCCCTCCCCATCCCCAGCCTTTTCTCCAGAAGCATGACAGGAGAGTCGGCAGTGCGGGAAGCGCTCGTTTTTTTTTTCAAAACTCGAGGGGGGGGGCGGTAGAGGAGGGGGCGGGACGTCAGCACAGGTGCTTAGACTCCCACTCAGGCCAGCTGCAGGCTATTAAAGGCACTCTGTACAGGTGCACTCAGCCTTCTGAGAGACACAGAGCTGACGGTCGCATGTAAGGTGGGACACAGGCATTCTCCTAGGCAGCATTTACTGAAGTAACACCAGACTGAGCATTGGGTAGCAAGGCTTTTAGCCAGACTACATCGCTCAGCGGGCTATGTTCATTTGTATACCTCACACCTTGTTGCTTTGCACTATGGGTAGAAGAGGTTCAAGCACCCCAGGAACCAGAGACACTAGGGGATCTCGTTCAGGTTCTGAGGGACCCCTGTCGGCAGCATCCCCCCCCCCTCAAGATGGGCCAAGGACGGCTAGCCAGGGAGAGCCATCGGGGTCAGGGGCTACACCTGCTTCTGGCACTTCAGCCCCTGTATATATTACACAAGAGGTTTTTTCCTCAACCATTAATGGTCTAGAGGAAAGATTAATGGCCGTGAT